>VMDR010009580.1:0-33077 GCA_007922815.1 Macrotus californicus
AATAAGAAGCATAAATGGTAGGTAGAAGATAGAGAGGGGGAGGTTAAGAATAGTGTAGGAAATGTAGAAGCCAAAGAACTCATGTATATGACCCATGGACATGAACTAAAGACGGGGAGTGTGGGGGGGAAGGGGTGTGCAGGGTGGGGGGGATGGGACAACTGTAATAGCATAATCAATAAAATATATTAAAAAATAAAAATAAAAATTTTTTTTAAAAAGATATTTCCTTAAGTAAAAAAAAACAAAACAAAACTGTAGTACATTTACACAATGGAATACTATGCGGCCGTAAAAAAAGAAGGAAATGTTACCTTTTGGGATGGCATGGATGGACCTGGAGAGCATATGCTAAGTGAAATAAGCCAGTCAGAGAAAGACAAGTGCCATATGATTTCATTTATATGTGGAATCTAATGAACAAAATAAACTGACAAACAAAAACGAAACAGACTCATAGATACAGAAAACAGACAGAGCTGTTAAAAGAGAAGGGGTAGGGGGCTGGGTGAACTGATTAGATAGATAGATAGATAGATAGATAGATAGATAGATAGATAGATAGATAACAGAGACACAGACAACTATATAGTTCCAGAGGGAAAGGGGTGTGGCGGGGGGGGGGGGAGTAGAAGAAGCAAAAGGGGTATAAATGGGGATGGATAGAAACTTGACTTTGGTCGATGGGCACATGATGCAGTATGCAGATGATGTTTGAGTTGTACATTTAAAATTTGTATGGATTTGTTAACAAATGTTACCCCAATAAACTCAATAAAAATAATTTACTTTAAAAACAGAAAAAAACATTATGTCATCTGTTTGTTTCCATTACGTAGTCCTTTCCTGGCTTTCCTCCCACCATGCTGAGTTTTCTAGACAGGCTCAAAAAGTCCCTCATCTTTGGTCCCGTGGGCTCTTGTGCCTAGTCATATCATAGTACTTACCACACAGTCCTGCACTGTTTGTCTGGGGGCACCCTGACCTTAGACTTCATGTCCCTCGAGAAGGACAGGGTCTCTTATCTGTCTTGCTATTTACCTCACCAAGTTCAATGCCTGACATGATACAGGAACTCTATCATTGAATATATTGTTGTTGAACTTTTCTTCTTGATCCTTTATGTACAGGATGTGCAGGCAAAACAAAGAAAAGGAAAATTAAGTATTTCCTTCTCCTTTGGTTGATGAAATTGCCCTTCACCCCCTGTAGTTCATCCAGGAAATTCAGAAGGGCTCCTTATTCCTGGTTCCAGCAGTTTGTGGGGGAGTAGAGGCCACTGTCTGGGTGTCTGTAATGTGGCTTTTCTTCAAAGGGAAGGTTTGGTCTTAACCACATGTCACCACCATTAACTTAAGGCTCTAGATGGATGAGTCTGCTATGAATGGGCTCCTGAGGAATGGAGGTGTTAGACGACCCTCGCCACTTTGCTGCAGCCACCCAGCCCAGTGCCCTAAGAACAATGACAACACTACTGATGAGGAAATAGCATGACTGTGTTTCTGGGAGGGAGAAAAGGAGGTAGCCAATAGTACATCCCATGACATTATTCTATTTATTCCAGCGCACTGAAATCCGTAATAGTGAATACCATGGACTCTGCAGTCAGATGCTGTGGTTCACAACCCAGCTCTGCCACTTCCTTGACTGTATGGTCTTCACTTTTCTATCCCTCAATGTCCTCATTAGCAAAATAGCATCTTTCTTGTAATGTTATTTGAAAAATTAATGTACTTATAGAAAATGCTCAGAACAGCACCTGACATATAGAAAACATCAAAAAATATTAGCCGAAGCAACCACTCTTTCTTTTGTGCCCAGGTCTCAGTGTGCTCTACACAGCGCCCCCTCCTCATCCCTTCATACTATATTGCACACCTTTACTGACCCACTTTCCCTCACTAAGGTATGAACTTTGAGAGATTCTGCTTTTCTGTTCCATTTTCATTCTCACTGCCCAGCATGTTCCTGCCACCTAAGAATAATCAGATGACAAATGAATGATGGATGTGCAATGGTGAAATCTCCATTTTGTAAGCCCGTGTGTCAATTATCAAACCCAAGTGACCAGTACTGATTCAGTGAGTACCTACAAGGCACTCCACTTGGGCCAGTAATCCTAATAACAGCTATCATTTATTGCATGATTACTGTTCCTGGTCCTAGGGTAAGGTTCAACCCTTTGTATTTTTGCAGGTCAAATAGTGGCAATTTCAAATGGCTCAATCTAATACTGTATTTTAATGTTATCAAGGTAAAATATAGGCCACTAATTATCTTAGTTAAAGATGAAAAGAACTGAGACTTGTGGAAATTAGTGGCTTGCCAAGGTCATGGCTATCAGGCAGTAAAGACAAGGCTTGGCCCACCCTGTGAGCCCTTCTGGGCCACTGTGCAGGGAGGTGGCTGTCCTTAGGTGCTCAGTTTGGTTCTGAAGACAGAGCTATGGTTCAGGAAACTCCCAGGGCAAATGTAAGACTGAGTACATCGGACCTGGTTTCCTGAGACTATACAGGGAGCCAGCATGTTCTGTTCAAAGTTAACAGGGAGGAAGGGCAGAGGTCTGGGGAAAATCTAACAATGGAACTTCCCTTTAGAACATTCTTGATTGTCATGTTCTTGTGCACATGCTGGCCTTGGCCTCAGGTCTTAATTACATTATCTTCAAACAGCAAGTAAGAGATGTTTCTCATTAGACACGAACAGGGGAATGTTTAATTCGTTAGCACGCAGGTGTCTGGAAAGCAAAGCATTGGTTCCAGCATCGAAATGAGCAGTAACTGCAGCTGTCACTGGTGGGCACTACACGGCCAGGGCATCCGCAGGGCCCACACCTGCTCACTGGACGAGGTCTGTAGGCCTTAAGCTCCAGGCTTTCTACACATTTTACAGATACACCAGGTCAATTTCTTTCCCTCTCCTCTTAAAACAGGAGAAACTGCCTAATTGTCATTTCAAAATTACAACATCTGAGGGATTACATCTGCACGTCTCTTCCCATGTGATTCTTAGACGATGTTTATTTGGGATAAACGTATTTGTACAGCATCCAAGAATATTGATAAATGCTTAACTTTCAATAAGGTGAATTAAGAGCATTAGAGTTAATGCCACAGCAATTTGTGGTATAGTCTTTTCTTCGATTCGGGGGTAACTTTGGATTCAGAAAGACCTGGGTTACTTGCTGGTTCTGCATTCTTGGGCAAATTTCTTAATATCTCTGAGTTTCCTTGCCTGTAAAATGGTTGTACCAGCAGCCCTTCTGGGTTGATGTGATGGTTCAGTTATTCAATATCAGTGAGGCCTGGAGCCCAGTGTCTGGCAGGTCAAGGCTAGCTCTCTTTCCTTCTTGTCCAATGCTCAGTCACCAATTTAGAAGAAAATGGTAGGCATGAGAATGTTGATGAGACAATAGCAGAAGGAATATATTCCCGCAGGAGAGGGAGATGAGAGATAGGCAGCCTTCTGAAGCAGGGAAGTGAGCCCCTGGTGCCAATGGAGGGTTGCCGCTGATGGTGTTTCCCCCCTGCCTTTCAGCCCCTGAAAATGCACTGCAGGGACTGTGCCCTGGTGACAAGCTCGGGACATCTGCTGCACAGCCAGCAAGGCCCCCAGATCGACCAGACCGAGTGCGTCATCCGCATGAATGACGCCCCCACTCGCGGCTATGGGCGCGACGTGGGCAATCGCACCAGCCTGAGGGTCATCGCACACTCCAGCATCCAGAGGATTCTCCGCAACCGCCACGACCTGCTCAACGTGAGCCAGGGCACGGTGTTCATCTTCTGGGGCCCCAGCAGCTACATGCGGCGCGACGGCAAGGGCCAAGTGTACAACAACCTGCAGCTCCTGAGCCAGGTGCTGCCGCGGCTGAAGGCCTTCATGATCACCCGCCACAAGATGCTGCAGGTCGACGAGCTCTTCAAGCGGGAGACCGGCAAGGACAGGTACAGAGGCGGGCAGTCGAGGGCCCCGCGGGGGCACGGGGGAGGGGGAGGAAATGCTGCAGCTGGCTGATTTCACCAAAAGTAAAGGTTTTGCTAAGGGTTTTTGTGGTGGCCCCGCTTCTCATGCCTTTGACAGAACTCATCTGTAGGTTCCTCCTGGAAACTGGGCTGTTCAAGCTGAATTCATCAGGCAAAGTGAAATGAAGAAATGAGACAATTATATGGACTAATCCAGGGCCAAACTCCCATTTGCAGGAAGAGGCCAGAGAGCTGCTGGCTCGCACTGTCACAAGTGCAGCAGAGCAGAGCAGCTGTATTGCATTTCATTTGCCTTGCGTGAACACTACCGAAAAGAAGTGTACGGATGTGTTTTTCCTTTTCAAAGGCAAACACTTATTCAGTCAACCAATGTTTACTGAGTATCTATTACTTCACTGTGCCAGGCACCAGGGACACAGTCAAAACCAAGACTAGAGCATGCCTTCCTGTAATATAAAGCTTACAGTGCAGGCGAACCCGCACTGAGCAGTGGCCAGTGTGCTGAGTGTGAGCAAGGACAAGAAAATGGTGCTGTGACATGCAGGACAGGGAGACCTGCCATAGTCTAGGGAAAGACTTTCCAAACCGTTAGGTACAGCTCAATCACGGGACGTGAAGTGCCGTGCTGAGTCACGGCAAGGTGTTCGTTAATGTGATGGAAAGAAATGGAGGAGAGTGACACAAAGCAAGCACTGTCAGCGTTCATCATCCATAATAATCAAGGCAAAGTGTTGCTTCATTAAGTAATGTTTGTTTTGGTTTTACACATGTAAGTATACAGATGTAGAAGGTTCTTTTGGAGGAGATACACATGTTCTAGGATTAGATAGTGGTGATGATTACACAATCTTGTGAATATACTAAAAACACTGAATATACACTTTCAGTGGGTCCTGACTGGTGTGGCTCAGTGGGCTGGGTTTCATCCTGTGAACCAAAAGGTCTCTGGTTCAATTCCTGGTCAGGGCACATGCCTGGGTTGTGGGCCAGGTCTCTGGTTGGGGTTGTGTGAGAGGCAACCAACCGATGTTTCTCTCCGTTTTTTTCTCCCTTTCTCCCTTCTCTCTAAAATAAATAAATAAAATCTTTAAATAAATAAAATGTAATGAAAACCATATGTACATACATACATGCATGTATATATGCTCAATCATAACATGTATTTCTTACTATTGGTGTAGGAGATGGGGCAATGAGGGAAAGGCTTTCTCAAAAAGGTGTATTTAATCTGAGACCTAGGCCAACAAGTCTTTATCCAGGAAAAGAACCTGAGAAGGAGAGAGAAACCTCCTATGGGTGCAGGGATCAGAGGTGGGAGAACATGCAGTGGATTAGAGAAAAGCCCCCTAAAGCTGCAGGGAGAGTGGGGCACGAAGTGGGGTGGCAGTAAGTGGCCTGAGATGAGGCAGACATGGCTCATGGGCTGGCCAAATCTAGGTTAAAAAATGAAAGGACACCCAGGTACCAAAAGGAGGAGAGCAGCAAATTCCAAATACACAGCTCTTGGTTGCAATTCTGACCCTACCCCTCACTAGCTGTGTGGCCTGGGATATGTCACCAATTTTTCAGTGACTTCAAATGCAAATAGGGCATAGGGACTAGGCCTCATAGAACTAGTCTAATAATTAATTCCCCTGTTTTCTTAATTCCAAACATGTACTTTTATAATTCATATACATTTAATGATGTAATTTACGCTCTCCTTTAAAACTATTTCTGAGTCAACTTTATATCTTAAAACTAAAGAGATATGATAAATAAAATAAAGGCTATAAAGTACTAAATCCATGGTTTGTCTAGTTTAGGCAGCTCATTACTGGAAAACAGAGTCTCAAAGAAAGACCGAAGGCTAATGTTCCCAAATTCTTTGCTTAGAAGAACTTTCTCTTTTAATCCTGGAAACTTCGTGACCACTGAGAGCTGGCCCAGGCAGCAGTGGGCAAGACATCCCATGGAAAGAGGGGAGGGGGCGCTGGCTGCTGGCTGCTGGCCTCCTTCCCTGGTCAGCCCACATAGGGGATCCCGGTCATGAAATCCAGTCATTTATTGCCCTTTAAAAAAACCACAAGTAAGAGAGACTATCACTCATTTGAATGAATTATTTAACCAAGAGAGTATTATAAAGGAAAAAGAATGAGGGGAGTTATTTATAGTTTCATTTTTTGACTGGTTGGAAAACTCTAAATAAGTAGAAACTCTTAAATGAAAAACACTTCTCTTTTTTAGTTTAACGGTGGTTTGCACAGTTTAAGTATTCCTAAAACACTGCTGGAGTGTTTGCCATTTCAGACACTTAGCCATTGCTCTGAATCTTCTTAATGAATTATTTTCAGTTGGAAATTTGGAGACCAGTCATTCCACCCTTTGTTCCCTTCGATCTATAGGAAACAATCTCACATCAAGACATGTCTCACTCACTAAATGTATTAAAATCTGATCAGTGGTAACCTCTTGCTCAATAGGTCTGTCTCCCTGGTGAGCCCAGTCGGAAGGAGGAAACCAAATTTTTGCAGATGGCTAGTGGGCCCCTCAGGTGTAGACGTCCACCCATGAAGGTCCCCACAGTCCCTGCTCAGGGGAATCTCATTTATGGACGATGGGTGCCGAAGTACATTGTGACCTTTACAATCAAGGTGCCTCTCAGCTTTAGGAACCACTCTTAAAGAAGATTGTATTGATTCAATATTCTCATGTGTCTATAATCTTAACTTGCAACCTACTCCAAGCTAAAGAATCAAGTCTGAAACAGCCCTTTAGAACAAAACTACGTCTGTAAATTAAAACATAAAACATTTAGGGTCCTACAGTATTTCTTCTCTGTATGCTTTCCTTGAAACCCAGCAAAATGGTAGCATGTATTAAAGACACACGAAGTGGGACACCTAATTTTACATCTCATGATCAGGGCATTCGTTCCAGGCTAATATTTTGAGAAGGAGAATAATTCAACAGATTTTGATTTATAGAGGTTTCACCCTACTTCAAAGTGGAGAAAAAAATGAGTCAGGAACAATCTGCAATTAAGAAGCATGACAAATGGCATAGATGGCCAAGTGGTGTTCTTTAACATTAGAAAGTAACTGTACTTGAAAATAACTTTATAATTGAATAAGGGTACATTAGGAAAATATGATTCAGAACCAATATTATAGTAATTAGATAAAGGAAGCATAAATGAAATAACTGCAGGAAGAATATTTCCATAGAGATTATAAATGAGATTCTGGTGGAGCAGAAAGGCCTTTAATTGTAATTTAGTATGCACTATAGAATTATCAGCTCAGTGTGTTACTTCATCATATAAAAGAATATCTGATAATTTTCCCTAATAAGCACATGACAGCTCTTCATATTCCTTCATTACAGCTGATTAAGTATAAAAACAGTAGCTATTCCTTTGTTGGAAAAGAGTTCAAATCTTTTGAAGAAAGACAGCACAAAGCAGTTGCATTTCTACAGCCCGGATCCCAAAAGGCTATTATTTAGAAAGTCTGGGGAATTTTAAGTGACAGTTTGAAGAACTCTTCACTGTAGTTTCTTTAGTCCTTCACTTGGTATTCTTCCCACTTTTACCCGTGAACCCTTTTTCTGTACAGCCACAGCCTCCTGTGGTCTCCGCTATCACACACGAGAAAGCCAAAGTTCTGGGGGAATTTCTGCCCCGGGGAAAAGCCCTCCTGGTGTTCCCGACAACTCTGAAAGCATGGGGACACAGGTGTGATTCCCAGGTCTGGGCTCCACATCCTCCCAGTTGTTCACTCACCCTCTTTGAGTCTAGACAACTAGCCATCACAAGGTCACAGCCACACAGGTGAAGACAAGCTCTAATTTGAGGCACCGCACTTCCTTGCCTCCCCCCTCCTCATTCAGTCATTTCTGCTCCCTCCTACCTCCTTCATTCCCAAAGGTCTTATGAGTGTGTGTGTGTGTGTGTGTGTGTGTGTGTGTGTGTGTGTGTCCCTGGTGAGAAGAATCGGGGGTTGTTAATACCTACATAGGCTGGAGGCTCCAGAATTCTGTGATTACTTCCTTGACTACTGATGACCGCTCCTACCCAAGAGCCAGCAGCAGTTTCTTTGTGGGTGCTAAAAAGCCCTAAAAAGAATGACAATTATTTAGTTCATTTGCTCCAACCTAGCAGCTGAGAAAGGAAAAGGGGGTCTCAATGTATCAACATGCCAGACTAGATACTTTTTATGGTGTTCTCTCCTTCACTTTTCAAAGAGCCCGGGAAGGTGAAGCTTCCCATGCCTGCTTTCCAGGTAGGAAATTAGGGCCCAAAGACCAGCGGCAGGTCATTCAGCGGGTGAGTGAGAGAAACTGGCAAGATTATAAACCCCTGGTGTTGTCATCTTTAGGAGTTTTTTAATCATTCCTGGCCTAGTAATGGGTCAGGTTACAATGGAATGGAAAACAAAAGGAGTCAAGGGATTAAGCACTAGAAAGTTGAAGCTGTGAGCTCAGGAATGAATCAATCATTCCGGTCGGGTATTTAACAAAACAAAGAACTTGTTAAAATGTACCCCCTTTTTTGGTTCCTTATGTGAAATGGAAATAATGCAAACTGCTCAACAAAAAGTCTTCCTTCTCAAAGAGGGGCGCCACACCGTGCAAGGAGAAGGCCTTCCCGTGGTGCCTTTCTTCATGTCACACGTGGCGCTACAGCTGGGCAAAGCCGGGCAGTCTGACCTTGGGGATAGGTGTTTCCAACTGGCTAATGAGGCATGCTCTAAGCACTGAAAAAAAAGTGAAAGTATAACCCCAAAGAATTGAATTCACACCCACAGCAGCGACGTATGGCGGCCTGGGCTTCTCACAGGGTCAAATATGGCCTTGATGCTGTGTCTCCACAGTCATCCTCAGACTGGCCTGTGGTCAGAGCTCAATACCGATGTTTGAGTGGGCAAATGAACAGATGTTGGATGAGCAGATTCACTCCTGAAATCTTGTCAACTTTTAGAGGACAATAAAAACTTTCAGAGGACTCTGAGTGTCCTGAGGTAAAATAAACCAAATGCTCATTTAAACATAAGCATTCCTTTGGTCCTTTTTCCTCTGGTCATTAGCCCTTCTCAAATGAAAATACAGCAGGTCCTCAAATAATGTTGTTTTGTTCAACGTGCTTTGCCATAATGTTAAAGAGGAGAAAAAATCAATTCCCAGCCGGTGCCACTGTGTATATGGAGTTGGCATGTTCTTCCCATGTTTTTGTGAGTTTTCTTTGGGTACTCTGGTTTCCTCCCCATCCCAAAGGTGTTCACATGAGGTGAACTGGTGTGTCTGCATCGTCCCCATCTGAGTGAGTGTGGGTGTGAGTGTGCCCTGCAACAGAAGGGTGTCCTGCCCCTGTCCAGGCTGGGGTCTCACCTTGTGCCCTGATCTACTAAGACAGGCTCTGGCCATCCATGACCCTGAACTGGAATAAACAGGTTGGAAAACAATCACCTTACTTTTTTTATTAATCTTTCTAAAATGTATGTATAATTCATACTTACTTCAATGTTCAGTATTAAAAGTGCTTTGGGTCTTTATTTAGATGTTCAGTGATGTTTTTGTTACCAGAAATGTTCCATAGCACCTTAATTCTTGTTTATATCAATTAGCCTATGGTAAAACTGGTTTCATCAAAAGTCATTTTGCTTAAAGTGACAGTTTCCAAGAACCTATCATCTATGTTAAATGAGGACTTACTATACTCCTAAAGAAAGACATTCGATCAGATTGTTGGTATTAGTCTAGTTGAAGGCCAGCTTCAACTAGGTTCTTTGATAGATCGATCAATTGATAGTCAGACACATCTTTTTTTAACCATATTATCTACCCTGCTTGGGAAACAAGGAATATTTCTAGTTAGTCAAGTATTCCAGTTAATAAGGGGTTGACACAAGGGGGTCACCCTCTTACAAGACATTGAGTTGTGGCGATATGCACTTGAACATTGGAAATCACAAGTCTCCTGTGGTGGCTCACCAATAGCATTTATCCTTGTGCCCTGGAACATGATGGTGTTGGTAGAGGTATCTCTCTGGTAAAGCTCCAGCTTTCATCAAATGGAGAGAGAGTGTGTGTTTATACTCAGCCTTGCTTCAGAAAGGGCTTCAGATGGTAGTGGGTATGATGATTATTTCACCCGCTTTCAGACTCAACTGTTGTTCCTTCCAGGAAGATCTCCAACACTTGGCTCAGCACTGGCTGGTTCACAATGACGATCGCACTGGAGCTGTGTGACAGGATCAATGTGTACGGCATGGTGCCCCCAGACTTCTGCAGGTAGGGTTCATTCTGCAGATGTACTCACCAGCAGTACGGTGCAGGGTTTCTGGTTCCGAACATCAACCACCAAACATGTCTGTCTTCTCGAAGCAATTAATTAACATGTCCCAAGTTCTGGTTCTAGAAATAACAAACAGCATTTAATTATGTGATATAAAATATTGAAAGCTTTTGTTTGTACTGCTGGAGAATTAATCCATCTTGTGGGCTTCATTTATCCTCTGAATATCTATCAACCAAAAGTAATGCAATAATTGGCATAATATTCAAGATGAACAAGCATTAAGAAATATTTGTTTTATTCTCATTTGAAAGGAATGTGGTAATTTTTAATGAACTAAAGAGGAGAGATTTTTTATGGTAATGCCTGTTTTCTAAAATTAAAATATTCCTTTGAACCTCTTTCCCTTACCACCAAGTAGCATCAATTTGTGCTGCTAAGGCCGAAGCGCAGGCATAATTATTTTGATGTATCACTTTAAAGGGAACATACACGCATCTCTGTTGCTACCTTAAGTTACCTCCTGGCATGTGCCCAAGCAGCGTTTGTGTCCTAACACATGAACTGATTTGCAGGAGCTCGATTGAAAACTCATCTGTAATTTAAAGTTTTGATGCCTATAAATTCAGAAAGTGCCCTAGTTTTCAAGAATGCCTGATGTTGGCACATCGCCTCAGTCCTGATCTTCAAATGGTAAATCCTGGGGTGAGGGGTGCTTTAAAATTGTTCAGAAAAAATGTATGCTTGCCTCATGTGTTTTAAACCTAATGCTTTCTCAAAAGCCATGAGCTTTTATGCAAAATCTACAATTTGGAGGTTTGACACGAGGATGAGAAAGGGGTATTTAATCACGCTGTTTCCAGCTGGCCACTTTTCTCCCCCAAACCCAACAGCAGCAGCAGTAGTTTATGTAAGAGCAGGTCACAGAAGAGGCAGCGATGTATAGACCAAGCAGGCCTTTATTATGTGCCCAGACGCACCTCTCCCCCAGAGGGACATAATGTAGTAAGGCAGGGTGGAAAGTCTGGAGCCAGACTGCACAGGTTCCAAGACTGGCCCGGCCACTTACTAACGTAGCATGACCTTGAACACGTTACTCAGTCTCTCAGTGTGTCGGCTTCCTCATTATTATAAGTGGAGATGATGATAATAATAGACTCTACCTCACAGCATTGTAGGTGGATTAAACAAGTTAATGCATGTAAAGTGCTTGGAATAGGGCCTAGTACATGGCAGGAGTTAGCTTGGATTCTCACCCAGTTCCTCATCACCTAATTCACTGGCCTTGTTTCCCTGTTTAACAATCTATGTGCAAAAAGTAGGTAGGATGGTGTAAGAAAGCCACCTGCCTCCTCAAATCAACAGGCCAACAAAGACAGTGGGAGGGGCACTTATGGGCATGCAAAGAGCTGTCAGAATTGATAGTTATACAGCAGGTATAATTCTGTAATATTGCCATTAGGATGCCAGAAAGTGCATGAATAAATTAAAATGTTAATGACTAAGGAAATATTCCATTTATTATGGAAAACAAATGAAAGGCAAGTTAGCCTGTCATTTCTCTTACCCAGAGCTAGTTCAGCAAGCCTCATGCGTAGACAGGAACAGTCTACGGAATGGCACTAACAAGGAAGCCAAGACCCTGCCAGTGCGCCTGTATTCTCGCCAGCCTGGGCTACTGTTCCTCAGCCGCCCTCCCAAAGCTTCGATAGCTGTTCTCACAAGACGCTTTCAGCAAGAACTCTTCAAAAGAATCCCTCTGCCCAGTGTCCTATCAAAGGTCCTGAGAAATGTGTGGGGTGTCACCTGGAGGAGAGGGTCAGGCCAGAGAGAGCATCCTGCTCTGTCCGTAAATCCTGTTTACAAAGGGTGAGAAGGACCAGGAGCAGCACAGGCTCATGCTCAAGTTTCATTCATCTTCATTCCAGAACCTGTTAGTCGAGCCACCAGGCATCCAATTCCTAACGGGGTGAACTTGAGCCTTGCTTTCCTCATCTGCAAAATGGTGATAGGAAGATAATGAGAGCAAGCAGACCACAATGAGGATTAATGAGATAATGAAATTAGAGCATCTGATATAGTGCCCAACACACAATTAGTGCTCCGGGAAAATTGTTATTATTACTTTAATACGTTAATATTGTACCACAGATATATGAAATAACTAATATTGCTATTATTATCCTAAGTACTTGAGCTTTACCCTGAAAGGTATTGAGAACTTGGGGAGGTTCAAAGAACAGGACACTGCTCTTGTGTAGCAGAGACTCACAATAAGCCTGACCCACACCAAAACCCAATGAATACAGCAAAGCCTCTCAGAGTCAAATGACTCTTGCAAACAGCATCTGCATCCAAGAATGAAAAAGCAATACATAAGTCACTTCCTCTGCTGCTCTGACCATTTCCACCCCAGCGTTTTTATTTATTTATTTTTTGCCTCCTCCTCCTAGCTGCTCAGCCTGGCTGTTCTCCAGCGACAGAGGGGTGGGCAGGGATGCCTAACACTCAAGTGCTGGGGGCCACGTCTTATTTGTGTAAGGGGCCATGTGTCGTGCAGGGTGCATTGTGTCATGAGCTCTAGGATAGCAGGAGGTAAGGTATGAACAGGATCAGAAGTGGTAAGGGAAGGTTTGGGGAGAACAAAGCCTTTGGAAAAGCTGAAGCAAGTCAAGTTCACCAGAATGTAAACTCCCCGTGGGCAGAGATTTTGTGTGTTTGGTTCACTGCTAAAGCCCTAGTGCAAGGACAGGAGATGCTTACCATCCAGGCCTACAGCCAATGCTCCCTGAACTTTAAGTGAACGAATGGTCCTGTCCTCTACTCTCTCTGTAGTGCTGTAGTAAGAGGGTGCTGATGTGGGTGAAAATAACCACTTCTGCCTCTCAGAAGCTGTTGACGTTGAGAAAGCAATTTGACCTCACTGAGTCTTAGTAACTTTGGGCAAGTTATTTAATGACTGTTTCAGAAACCTGAGCTTCCATATCTGTAAGATAGGGATGACAGTACTTACCGCAGGGTTTCTATAACAGTTTCATGAGGTAACAGGTGAGGAGTGCTTGGCACAGTCCCGGTGTATGTTAAGCATGCATAAATTTACCAGGTGAAGGGACTCGCTAAGCTGCAAGTGTGGATAACCACTAGCACATTTAAGGAGATGTCCCGAGAGCACTAATGAGTGATGTGGAACTGGTTACTGGAAAGGGAAAGACAAACATGGCCTCCTATGTGAGTTGGGTCTCATGTCTCTTCACTCTCGAGCATAGGCCCCATGTGGCCTCCGGCTGCTTGCAGGATTATCACGGGCTGTTCACCGTGACCTACCCATTCAATTGCTTCCTTCATGTGTCTAGTTTCTTATGGGAATGAAGAATTAGACTCATGGGGCCAGATTTCAGCAAGCAAAACGAGA
This sequence comes from Macrotus californicus, assembly GCA_007922815.1. NCBI lineage: Eukaryota > Metazoa > Chordata > Mammalia > Chiroptera > Phyllostomidae > Macrotus > Macrotus californicus. Next base: position 13,673 of record VMDR010009580.1, read on the forward strand.
GCCAACAGTTTATTTTTGGTAAATTAACCTTTTTGCAACTTAAGGCACAATTAGAACCCTCAAAAGAAGTCATTTACTGAACTAATCAGAGAGACAAGAAAACTGTCATTTATTCAACTAACTTCTTTTAGGCACTGGGACGTAATTTCAGATGAATGACCTTTGCCTTCAGTCAGCTGAGTGTCACAAATCTGACTCTGTCACTTAAACCCCTCCGTCATCCCCAACAGCTTTGAGAACAAAATTCACACTCCCTAGCTTAGACGCAAGTCCCCCAGGACCTGGCTTCTGTGTTCTCCGTAGTCTCATCTTCTCCACTTACACAGACTCAGTTGGGCCCTGCTGAAAAACTGATAACGGAGCTCGCCCTGCTGATACCGGTCCCTTTGCCCTTAGCTCGCAATGTCCATCCCTTCCTTCCTAATCTGATGGTTACTACTGGCTCTTCAGTGAGAATATCAGTGGCTGATATTTTTTTCTGCACATGCCACCTGCCAGCCCCACCCTTAGTGTAAATACCTGTGCTATTTGCAGAACCTTTATGATAATCCCATGAGGTAAACACCATTATTACCATCATTTTACATAGGAAGCTTGAAGTCATGAAAGAGCTGGCCAGGCCTGGAGAGAAGACGGGGCAGAGCTAGGATTTCAATCCAGGTCTGCAGGACTCAAGAGCCAAAGCTCCTAACTTCACTGTTTCAGATGCAGCAAGTCCACCTCCTCTTGGCTCTGACCTCCTGTCTGAGTCAGACCCCACCTGTGCCCTCAGGGGGCCTCTGCCTCCTTCACCCTGCCCCACCTCATTGGCTGAGTTTTCATCTCCTTCATTGGCCTGCAGGCTCCTTAAGAGGAGGCGTTGTTTCCACATTTGTATCTTTAGCACTTGTCATTGTGCCTGCACATGCTATGTATTTAGAATGGATTGGCTTAATAAATAAATTTAAAACCTCCCTTTCCTTGTTTCCTTGGCAATGTTGAAGAGACTGATTCTAAACTTATCTCAAGACCAAAAGTGTCAGGTGAATAAAGAGAGTAATCACAAATGGCAAATTCAGATTCCGAGGGTCCTCAGAAGTCACTGGCGGCCACCTGTTTCATCCCCAAGCAGGACCGGCACGGGGCCTCTCAGAGGGGCTCAGGTATCAGGCAGTGATCTCCATCTGCCTTCATCAGCAGACTCCAGGCTCATCAGTGTTCAGAAAGCGGGAGCAAATTAATCCCCTGCTGCATCTTTGACAGCATCAAAATATATGATTGTGTGGACAGTAGACCCTTAAATCATGCCATGTCCATACAGGAAGCCAAGTCCATTCTCTCTAGGTGGACTGTAAATTGCAGCAAAAAGATCTGTTATCCTTGCTTTCCAAACTAAGTCATGTTAAGTATTTTTAATCTCATTTTGCATTGTAAATTATTGGCAATAAGAATGGGCTAAGCATTGAAATTCTACCTAATAATCTTATTTCTGGTCATACTTAACACATTACCAAGTTTACAACTCTCAGTTACCCATTATTTCTTCACTATTAATTAGAGGAGTAATGACTCAGAGAGATCACTGTCATGGAACCAAATTAATATCTCATCCATAATGTGAAGGACATCTCAAAGGTATCATGAATATCAGAGAGTTGATTCTGCTAGAATTATTGGCTAGCGAATATTAATAAATCTGCCAGCATAACAGACAAAGTTCCTACAGGGCAGCGGTGCACCGTGCAGAATCTGATGCTCACAGAGGATGTGGAATGGCAAAGTACCTGTGTGGTTCACATTTCATGAAGTAGCCTTTAAATATATAATTGTATTTCTTCCTAGATGCGTATTGTTTCTTCTTTCTTTCCTGTAATTCGACCAACTCTGACCAGTCACTGGGTGTTTTCCTTACCTTCCTTCTCTCTCCTGTGGGTACCACTAATATAAGACATTATGGCACCACCTGAGGTGCCTGGGTTGTCAGGAGTGAGTTCAGGTGACTCACTTTGGCTTTTGCCCCATGATGGGTGAACAGCTGGAGTCTCCTGATGCTCAGTGCGCCCCAAACACACAACTATTATTCTGCCAGCTTCCAAGGTGTGCACAGTTTACCTTCCAAAGAGGCACCAAAGACAAGAAATCAGGTAACAGAATAAGGTGGCTCAGTGGGTCTCATGGGCCCGAGGCAGATATTTTGGAAGGCCTGTTGTAGGAACATTTTTTTCTGACGCTGCCTAGTGTTCCCAAAGGCCTCCCATGCAAGCCAATTTCAGAACATCGTAGACACTTGACAGCTATTGATTTCACTCCCTTCCGCCAACATTTCCTGACTACCTGCTCTATGCCAAGTATCACGCCCAGAATAGAAGTGTGTTTAGAGAGAGTGTTTAGAGAGAAGCAAAGGCACCATCCTTTCCTTATAGATAATCCAGCCGCAAACCCAAGAGCAGGGTTAGCCTAGATGTTACCAGGAAATTGAACTACCCCCACCCCTGGCTTGTTAGTGTTATGAGGTTTCTTACCAATTGTACAGCTTCCAGCATGGGGCATGACAAACTCCTGCTGCCATTAACACCAGTGGTCGGGATTGTGAACGAGCATGAAGCCTCTGCTTCGCACCCTGAGCAGCTGCACTGAGCAGAGGGCACCTCTATAGATAAGTGCTTGGGAAAATGTAGCAAGGACAAAGTTATCCCCAACCATGTGCTGCCAACCCCAATGGGAACCTGGGGTACCATTAGTACAGAAACCCACCTGGTGGGACAGGAGCTTTTCCAAGACACAAATCCTCACCCTTCAGACAATAGCCTTGGTCCAAAATTGGGCTCTGAAACTTCTTCAATTTCTCTGTGCATGAGTTTTCACATCTGTAAAATAGCAGCAATGACAGTAGCTTTCTCGCTGGGGCTTTGTGAGGAATAGATAAGTTAGCCTATGAGTGGTGCTGAGCACTGGGTTTTGGGCTGAAAGAGTCAAGTCTAGCCTCTTGGACGGTCCATGGGTGAGGCTATGGGCTTAAACCAGGCACAGGACTCGGCCTGGGTACCAGATGCTCGTCTAGCAAACAGTGGCAATACTTACCTGAGACTGATGGAGAAGTAAGGATGATAATGCAAGTGAAGAGCCAAGGTTTAGCAGGTATTTAACCAAATCAGCCATCTCAAACTTGGCTGCATATTAGAAGCCCCTAAGGAGCTTTTTAATGTTATTGTATTTTTTTAATTTTTTTTTATATAGTTTTATACTTACTGAAAAACTTGCAAAATAATACACAGGGCTCTGGTATACCTTTCACCCAGCTTCCCCTAATGTTACTATTTTGCATAATTATGGTTCAATTATCAAAACTAAGAAATTCAGACCAGTACAACACTCTTAACTAAACTACAGACTTTATTCAGATTTCATCGGTTTTATGGCCGATGTCTTTACCTCCTTCAGGACCCAATCAGGGAGGCCTTTGTGTTCACCCATCGGGTGTCCTTCAACTCCTCCAACCTGTTGTAGTTCCTCAGTCTCTCCTTGTCTTTCATGACTTTGATGCTCTTGAAGAATTCTGGTCACTATTGTAGGATGTCCCTCACTTTGTATTTCTGTCATTAGATTGAGGTTACACATTCCTGGGAAGGATATCACAGAAGCTATAAGCCCTTCACAGCATCTCATATCAAGAATTACATGATATCAAAATGCCTCATTACCAGCCATGTTAACTTTTATCCCTTGGCTGAGGTGGTGTGTCTGCTGGGTTTGCTCATTGTAAAGTTACTAGTTTTGCCTTCGTCATTTATGAGCATCTTGGGGGAAGATACTCTATGCAAATAACCTATTTCTCCCACCTATATCCCCATTAATGTTCTGTTCATCAGTGCATCTTACCTGCAACCATTACTATGCTCTTCTAATTGTGATTTTTGATCCTTCCTTCTTTCTTTTTTTCTTGAAGATTTTATTTCTTTATTTTTAGAGAGAGGGGAAGGGGGAAGAAAGAAAAGGAGAGAAACATCAATGTGTGGTTGCCTCTCACGCGCTCCCTACTGGGGACCCAGCCCAAAACCCAGGCATGTGCCCTGACTGGGAATCAAACCAGTGACCTTTGGCTCTCAGTCCAGGGCTCAATCCACTGAGCTACACCAGCCAGGGCTGTTCCCTCATTCTTTCTAGATTTATTAATTGGAATTCTTCTCTAAGAAAATGCTGTTTCATTTCCCTCTATTTAATCATTCAGTTTATTGAGGCTGCATGGACTCATGGATATTTATTTTATTTTATGGGTTTTTTAAATCCAATACTGCCATTATTTATTTTGATACTAAAACCTAAGGCCCTTTTTAAAATACCCATGCCTGGGCCCTTCTCCAAATCAATTAAACCCGAATCTGCGGAGGTGGAACACAGACCACGGTATTTCTTTAAAGCTCCCCGCATGCACTAAATATTAGTTCTCTCCCTCTCCCCACCTTCCTTCATAGAGAAAAAAATATCCTTCTCATTATTCTGCAGGATTTGTCCCCGCACTGGCCCTTGGAGCGAGGGTGGTTGGCCACAGCCACCTGGGTGACTGGCTCTGTGACTATCACACCCGCCCTGCCCTCATACCTTCCCTCCCCCAGCTCCAAGACCCGACACACGGACATGGTGCCAGAATCCTCCCCTTACAACAGTCGCCTCCCGATGTGGAAATTCTGCTGATATTTATTGTTGTTTTCCCTGGGATCAGGTGAAGGAAGGAAAAACCACAGCAGCCTTTAGAAAGTCAGGTTTCAGGAAAGGACTCAGGAATTATGACCTTACACGGTGAAGGGCTCTCTGAAAGGAACGGTGAGTTACCCCTGACCGCAGGCTCCCGCCCAGAGGGCTTTCCTGCTGTAGCTTCGGCTCTGCCTTCTCAGCCCCACGAAGCACGTCTCTGCCATTTGGACAGAATTTTAAAGGATGCAGACAGCCCCCACTTATTTGGACTCCTTTGAAATCAAGAATTAATTTTACCAAATATGTAAATTTGACTCTCTCTTTAGGTGATCAATACAGAGCCAGATGAGGTTTCGTCCAAAGAGCTGGTCATCCTGAATAAGGAAATTGACCCTATAGCAGCCTTCGGCTGGTTTCCAATCTCCCTCTATTCCTAGGTGCCAAATCAATCTCATGATTATTTTTAGAAACCTAATTGTTTCCTTAGTCAGACTGATGCCAAGAATATGTCCAAAACTTAGATGGATCAGATTTAAAAGCTGACTTGTACTGGAATAAAAGCTGAACCCCCAGTATACCATGACAGCTCCAGTGTGGCATGGCTCCCCAGATTATACCACATGAATTTGGGGAGATTTGTCTGAGAAGATTCTATGTCTTTTTACTTATTTTTTTCTTCATAGCGGTAGTTCCAACTTAAGTTTTTCCTGACACGCATTTTCTGTAAGGGGACCCCAATATTTAGGATAAGTAAATAAGTGAGTCTGTAATAACTGGTCAGAACTGTTGCTGAGGGGTCCCTATAGAACATGGAGCTACTTCCGAGACCAGCATAATAGAGGTGCAAAGCATTCATTCAGCACAGCACCCAACCCAGGATGAGGAAGGTTTAAATGTTGCAGGACAAAAATAAATCTCTCTTCCTGGAAGAACTTTAACCTCAGAAGAGAGGCTGCTCAAAGGTTTATTGTCAGAGCCACAAACTCAACACCCCTCTTGATAAAAGACTTCGATCCCTGACCCCTGTAAATTTGCTACTCTAAAAGCCATTTGTTTATTGATCTCCCTTGAAGAAAACAAATAGGTGTTTAGTGGGATGAGCATCTTTGGGAAACTGAGTTACTGTGCTTACAGTAGAGCCCTAGTGACCGGTGGGGCAGCCCAGGACATTAGGCACTGGAAGGTGGTTTGCTGGGACACCTGGCCCTTTTAAGAGAAGAGCTAAGAAGAGACTAAGACAGCATTAGCCTCTGCCACAAGACTGGTTAGTGAGTGTAGCTCGAGGTCGGAGGATGTATCTACTGGGACATCATAATCTTACCATCTAGACTTCAAGACAGAAGAGGTAGAGTGGAGTGGCCTAGAATGAAAGCCAGTCTGAGACCGAGGCTTTTTCAGTTTTAGAGATGTTAGACATTTTAGTAACCCTGCAACAAGAGCACACACTGCCTTCAAAAAATGAGCCAGGATTTCTTGTCTGAAGCAGAGACAGGGATACGGAGACAGGAAAATATTGAGACTGCCAACCTACACAAGAGGGACTGAGGATTTGGAATTTCTGGATTTAAAGACTCTAGATTCGAGTCCATTTTAGACAACAGGAGGGAAATGGTGGCATCGTGCCTGCTGTCTGCTTTCTTTCCCATGGAATCAGCTAAGATCATCAATGTTCCATACCTGGAGAAGAAATTGTATTTAGAAACTTGTTGTGTAGCTGCTAATTCCATATAAATTTCTTTCAACCATAGAAATTCAAAAAGTATTTACTGAGCACTTACTAAGAACAAGACAAAGGCCTGCCCTCATGAACAGACAGCAATCAAGGAAACACCAACAGCAGTTTCCAGCAGTGATTGATGCTGCAGAGAAAATACATCAGTGTGAGGGAATGAAAGGGATGGGTGTCAGGTGAAGCCTCTCTGAATAGGACACATTTGAGTTGGTCCCCAAGGGCAGAGGAGTGAAGTGGTGAGAGAATGCTCTAGCCAGGTGGCTGCCCTCAAGTACAGAGGCCTCGAGGTAGGGACAAGCTTGGAGGAGCTGATGACAGAAAGGCCAGTATGGCTGGAGCATAGGGAACGAGGCTGGGTAGGTTAAGAGAAGGCTCTGGAAAGGTCATGTAACGCCCTAGAAGGCCAGATTCTTGGTGTGATTGTAAGTCTCTGGATGATTTGGGAGTTGGAACGGGGAGGGGGATGATCTGTTTTAGTTTTACAAATATTTCTAGGGTTTCTCATAGTAATTAGACTCTATGGGTGCAAGAATAGAGATAAGAACTCTAGTTGGGTCTTTATAATACACAGTTTTTGAATCCCAAAAGCCTGAACATCCCATGGCACACTTTGAATCTTTCTGTTTGCTAATGATGGTTAGTGCTTTTATTTCACAGCCTCAAAATCTCTCCACCTGCTTATTGCTTAAACATCAGAAAAAACATTTGTTGAAACTTATTTAACCTCAAAATATGATTTGCTTATCAGTTTATTAAAGGTAACATCTTACCTCAATCAAAGGAATTTTTATTTTTTTTTGCTTTAATCACTTGTTTTATTTTTCCCCTCCAGGGATCCCAATCACCCTTCTGTCCCTTATCACTATTACGAACCTTTTGGACCAGACGAATGTACAATGTACCTCTCTCACGAGCGAGGGCGGAAGGGCAGTCATCACCGCTTCATCACCGAGAAACGAGTCTTTAAGAACTGGGCGCGGACATTCAATATTCACTTTTTTCAGCCAGACTGGAAACCAGAATCACTTGCTATAAACCATCCTGAGAATAAACCTGTGTTCTGAGGAGTGAGCACGCCAGACTGAAATCCCAGCGCCCATTGTGTTAGACACCAGGTCGCTGAGCTTCCTGAGCAGCCCCCACACACGACAGAGGAGCCGAACTGGGAGGAAACAGCCTCACTCCTGAACAAGTACCACGTGCAGACGCCCATGAGACGTGACTGCAAAGCAGTGCAGTTGGCTTACAGGAAAATTCCAGAATTCTAATGAGCGTTCTCCCTCCCAAAAGCAGAGAACACGTGTCAGTGATACTAGCACAGCTAAAGACATTATGGGTCTCTTTAAGTGTTGCCTTCGAAACTGAAACACAAGCAACTCGACAGTATTTATTAGTTGTATTCCTTTCTAAAGATGCCACATCAGAAGACACTTTTCTATCGAGTTGTATCCTGACTTGACCTATAACCTTTGTCATCTGCTGGACACTGTGTGTGTGATTTGTAAAAAGCCGTCTGAAAGTGTGGACATGGTTTCTGAAGAGCACATCTCTGCTGACTTTCATAAAGCAAGTGCCGTATTTATTTATTGAGAGTTTTGTAGTGTACTCTAGGCCAGTATTTTTATAGATTGTTATGTGGTCATTTATCCTTCTCTTTATTTAAGTAACTTGTGCTCACTCTTGAATCCCGAATGCTGGTCAGAACAGGCCTGGAATCGGGGGCAGGGGATGAGTTACTGAGCTTGTGATGCTCACTGGTAGCATGCAGTTGGAACTGGGCTTGGAAATGTCTTGCTTCTTCTGAACCCTTAGGCTTCAAGAATAGCTACAACATTTTCCAAGATGCAGAAAAGCTCCAAATGAGAAAATTGAAAACCAAATACTGTGTCATTAACACATTAATACAAAAAAATACTAAGGAGAGAAACTTAAAGATAGTTTTCTTTATTAATAATTGATGTGGGTCACTTCACTGAAGCCCTAGTTTCCTCTTCTGCGGAATGATGTCACTGTACTAGATGACCTCTTACATTTCATTCCAAACCTAAATTTCTTTGGAAAATCTTATTGACCCCTTTGAGGGGAATATTGGGGGTCCCACAATAGCAGGAGCTTTCTATTTTTTTAACGTTTTTTTTAGAGAGGGGAAGGGAAGGAGAAAGAGAGGGAGAGAAATATTAATGTGTGGTTGCCTCTTATGCACCCCCTACTAGGTAACTGGCCCGCAACCCAGGCATGTGCCCTGACTGGGAATCGAACTAGTGACCCTTTGGTTTGTGGGCCCACGCTCAGTCCACTGAGCTACACCAGCCAGGGCTCTAGCAGGAACTTTCTTTAGGGGGCCTTTTATATTGCCCCACTACCTATGTCCCTCTTGTGGTTAAAAGCATACTTTCTCCCTGGCCCACATTAACTAAAAACTATTCCCTGCTTTTCAAGAGAGGGAAAGGGAGAGAGAGAGGGACAGGGCCAGGGACAGGGAGAGACTTCCATGGTGTTCCCTGGCTGCAAGAGCAAAGGACTGCATTTCTGTGGGTCTGTCAGGAGAGGAGAACACAAGGGGACCCCATCACACCACTCATTCATCCTATGAACCATTTAGATTCACTCGCCACAAATCCTATCTTGTGTTCATTATTGTTCATTCCCTGGTGTGGAGCAGCGTGAAGGGCTCATTTTATTCAGAGCCAAGATCAGTTGGTGCAAAAGATTTTTATTCAAACAAGTAATATTGGTCAAAAATAGTCTTTTAAAAAATATAGGAGTGTTTTCTTTACCCATGGCTTAGGAGGCATTGGTTTCTCTAATGCCAAATTTGAAGGCACCGGCAAATATTATTATGAAGACTGACATTGGTTTTCAGAACAGGACCTGGCTTGTGACTAAAGAAGCTGTCCCACATTGCCACTTCCTTCCCCTTTCCTTATTAGTACTGAGATTCCCTGCCCTTGCATTCACTGGTACGTTCATCATGTGAGTGTTGTTGTTGAGATGCAAAAAGAGTCTAGAGATTTATCATGCAAAATGCAGTGGGTATGATCACGATGTGGCTTGAGCTATTAAAAGCCAGTACGACTGAAATGTCTGTTCAAAACATATTGGAATGTGTCCTATAACGTTTCTCACAGTTTGTAAAGATAATTTTGCTCCAGTACAATCTCTTCTGCAGCACGGACTGAACGCACAGTAGTTTATTGACATGTGAAAAGCGGATAAATTTTAGGTAATTGACTTACAGGCCACACTCACCATCACCTGAAGACATTATGTTGTACAGAAGCAAGTAGCTCCTCTAACTACTTTTATTTTCATGGAGAATTGAAAGGCACACTTGGGAAATCAAAGAAGTAGTTATATTACTAATCTAATAATAATCTTAAATGTCTGTGTTATCTTCAAGTTTTAGGGTTGGTTTGTTTGTTTTTTAAAGACCTTATGATAGCTTCATCTTTTTTGTAACCCCTCCTTGTTGAACACTCGAAAGAGTGAAAAGCAACCAAATTCTGAAATTTCTGGCTTCACTGGGAAATATTTTAAATATCCATGTAGCTAGGACATGTGAGTATGTGAGTTTATATTTTTTAAACATGGTGTAAATAAATGTAAGACATTATCACTTAGACAGTGGTTTTATTACAGCATTTAAAGAAAATGCCTGGAATTCTCATAGATCGTGCTGATGGGCCTGGATGTGGGCAATTGAATTCTTGTATTGCCACTATTTCATAGCTATCCATCTTTACACCACTCGACACCACTAAACTGTAACCCATGACTATAAAGCCGTGTTTACAGACCTCAGTGACTTCAGTACCTGATCGTGTTTGAAGCCTAAGTCATACTCGCTTTGTTACACACCTTTTTCTTCTCACCTCAGCTGTGTCATGAGCTTCCTTTTAGCTTTAAGACCACAGCAATGCAAAGCCACAGCTGGACGATCCCTGGTGTCTGGTGTTTCAACGCAACAACGTTCAGCAGAGGCCATTACAATAGATAGCCATCATGGGCACAGATACGGGGATTCGCAAACAAAATCAATCACTGCAAATGGTCCATGAAAGGAGGAATCTCACATTTAATATTCTATAGTAAATATTCACCCAAGAAAGCGTACATTAAAAGAACATTAGGAGGTAAATACTCAGTGTGCCACATGGGGACTTCGCTGTGTGATTTCCATTCAGGTTAATGGGTGTTTGGTGACCAAGTCCCTGCGCTTTACTGCCCCTGGTATGGGCTCCTAAGGGCTAGATGTAAAACCAAGGTGATTCAGGAACTTTCTAAGGTTTCAGAGTTAGAGCTTTTCTTCAAAAAATAAATGAAAGTAAAACACAAAGCACTGTACCTAAAAGGGAAGTTTGCATGTGGTCTCTTGGAATCCTTAGGTTACTACTGAATAATGTGCATCAGATCCCAAACATCTCTCAAGACAAGATTACCTTTGTTTTCTCAAATTCTCTCCATTACTGATCTATTTGAATTACACTTAAATGGAAAGATATAACCTCATTTTGAAGTCAAAACTCTGGTCAAAGTTTTAAAATGCTGATTTAGAAGCTGACTGAATGCTAGGTAAAAGTGGAAGGAAAAGCTAAAATTCTGTTAGTATTAAGACAGTGTTATTTGAATGCTTATGCACCTATTTATAACAGACCCAAACATTTTGTGGGCGTGACCTTGTTTCAGAAATATACCCTGGATTCCATGGGGGTGGTGATTCAAATTGTCCAACGGACCTACTCTGAGAGAAGGGCTTATGTTCCCATTCGCCCTCTCTGCACCGTTAGGAGGTGATGTCAACGCACCTGCATCACACCCGACCCAATCACTTCTTCCGCCCTCACTGCTTGTCTCTGGAACCTCATTTTGTCTTATTGCTATCATTCTCTCCTGATCGTCTTCTTCTGTCTGCCATGTGCTCTTAAACCAACAGTCACTGGGGGCTCTTAAGATCTCCCTTGTAGCTTTTTCAACTAGAGTCCTACCTGGGGAACGGATTTGGGATGAGTTCTGCCAGAGACACAACCATGCTAAGTGAGAGGACTTCATCTGGCTGCAGGACAAGGCACTTTAGAAGTACCACCCTGTTCCCCCAGGGCCAGGGGAAGAGTGGAGGGCAGGGTTTCTAAGACATAGACTTTTTGGTGCTCAAACCAGGGTAGTGAGTCACCTATCAAAGGTAACCTCAAAGACAACTAAGATACTAAAGACTTGGAGTGAAAAATGAGCCCACTGCCTACAATCTAGCATATACGAGAAGATAATTTAGAGTGGAAATAAGATGGAAAATGTCCGCAAGGCTCACAAATGAACAGGAGTAACCCCTCTATTCGAGTTCACTCATCCCCTCCAACTCAGGGTATTGAGCCACCATAAAAATGCAAAAAAAAAAGGCTACCCTCAGTGCCCTAATATTATATGCTCCCTTGGGTTATCCTTTGTCTTCTTATGTATGCATCCTGTTAGTGTAATTAGATTGCAAGCTCTTTGAGAGCAGGGGCTGCTTCTCTTTTATCTTTGTAGTCTCATGCCTAGTACAGTGCCTTGAACACAATAGGCACTTAATAAATGTCTGTTTTTGACGATAACTTCCTAATGTTGACCTATTGGTTTGGTAATTGAGTTGATATTTACTCTTCCATATAAGAGGTACAAGGGACCAAATAGGTGGTGACATACTTAAATTTTAAGTGGATGTTTATAAGGTCAGTCCTTAAACTTACAATGTTTTTAATCAGCAGAGCTGACCTAGGTTTGGGTAGGATGATGTTGTTGAATTCATTCGGTTTGCTAATGCTGGCTGTACTGAACACACAAATGAAGTTCAGTAAGCTTTGTATCCTCACTGTTAGTGGCACAAATTAAATTTAATAGTGACAAATGCTATACTGTAAGCAGAAAGGCGTAAGGGCAACTTGGGCTCTGACTTCTGCGGTTCAACTGTAAAAGGAAAGCTGAAGTGAGATGACGTGGAGCCTTCCTTGAACTTGACAGCTTCCAAAAGCTGCTGGGGATCCAATGGGTGGTTGCTGAAAGTCTATAAAAATTAAGTATACATTTATCTTAAAAACAAAATGAAACCAAAAAACAAAACCCTTGTGTTTCTATGAAGCAGATCCAAAATAGTTTAATCTCTACTAGAATGTGAGGGGAAAGAAGAATTCATGGGAAAAGGTGGGGCATCCCAGGCTCCTGAGTTACCACCTGGCCAGCATCTGGTGTACAATGACCTCCAGGTTACATGTGAGGGCAAGATGGCAGAAATCAGCATAGGTGAGTTAGCAGCCAATGGCTGCCTTGACAAGGACCGTAGTCATTACTTTCTTGAGCATGGAATTTCTTTCTTTCATTGTCTACTCTTCTACACACTTAATTGTATAATGTTGATTTCATTTTGTAAAGTGTAGGAAAAGTGCTAGAAGATACAGCATTAAAATGAGAAAAGTGCTTATTTCTGAATGAATAGGACTAGGGATTTTCCCACATTTTCAAAAATTTTATTATAATCACATAATGTTATTTCATAAAATATTTTAAAAGACACCAGAATAAGATTTCAAACAGAATCCCAACAGGGAAGTTCAGAAAAATCTAGTCTATGTCATGTCTAACTGCACATTAAAAGAATATCTTTGCTCACTACATAAATTATCTCAAGGACTAGCATCTTTAGTTCTATACCATATGACTAGTTCTTTAATATCAAAACCAAATCAAGGAAATCCATGAGACTGAATCAAAATCTTCCAGTTATATTTTAGCTACTGAATATCTGCTGGATGCTTTGCACAATATTATTTGCTTTGCATATATTATTTCACAACAATTCTATTATTGCGCAAATAAGTACACCGAGGTTAAGAGAGTTGGTGTATCTGGCCCCCAAAGATGATGAACAAGAGAGTGGACACATGGTTTGCCACATACCAGGCCCTATTCTAAGTACTTTACATACATAAATGCACTTAATCTTCAAAATTGTCCCAACAAATACATAGATTCTTTTATTATTCCCCTTTTACAGATATGAAAACTGAAGTATGAGGCACTTCAGTCACTTTCCCAAGGTCAGGCAGCTGATAAGTGGGAAAGTCAGGTTAAAAGCCACAGGATCTCACCCCAAAGTCTGCCCTCAGTCACCATGTACTTCCTGGCAGAAGTTCAACCCTACAGGTAGCAATTTCTAGTAGAGTATTAATCAGATTCTATCACATAATATTTACCCTGTATGTAACACCTGATACATACCAAATAATACATGACAAATATGTAAGTTATGAAGCAAATGTAAGGAGACTATTACCACTAGCCCTGAAGCTACTTGAGGGTTCCTCCTATTGTCCTGAATTTTCTATTTACTATTCTCTTGTTTTTAAATAGTTTTGTTATATCCAGATATATCCATAAATAATCTATTGTTTAGTTTTGCATTTTAATAAACATTGTAAGATTGTCATAACATTGTGTTCAGTCTTCTAATATTTGCTTTTCCCCCCAAGATGTATTCATTTTTTGTGCGTGTGACTGCAGTTTGTGTTCACGGTTGCACAATGCCACTGTGTGAATGTCATTTCATTCTCATCCATCCTTCCTTCAGTGAACATTAAGGTTTTCTGTGTGTTACTAACATGGATGATGCTTTTATTAGCATTCTTGGAAAGTTCTTTTACTGCACGTGTACAGGAATTTTTATACAACGTAAATGCTGAAGAATAAAATTGCTGGGCTATCAAGAAAAAATATTCACATGTGCATGATAATACCAGATTGTTTTCCAAAGTGGCTGGACACTTTATATTCCTAAGAGTAGTTGTCCATATTTTTGCTAACATTTGGCTTGGTATTTTCAGACTGCAAATTTTGCCCATCTGATACATGTAAATTTTATCTCATCGTGTTCTTACCTTATATTTCCCTGACTCCTTGTGAAGTTGAGCATGCTTTCTTCTTCATTAGTATTACCTCATCTGTGAAATGACTATTCGTCTTTGTCCACTTTTCTGCTGGTTACTTCACTTTTTTCTTTTAAATAATTCTTAATACAAGGTCTTTCCAGAAGGTATCCAGCCATGTAATATGAAAAATAGAGACATTTATTGAAGAAGATACAAGATACAAGAAACATTGTACATAGGACAATGATGCCTCAGTCCCCTTCAGAGTAGGCAACTTGGGACCTCACACAGTTCTCCCAGTCGCCATCAGCTGCCCTGTCATATTTTCCTGAATCTCACTGATGGCCTAAAATCTCCTCCCCTTAAAAGGTGACTTTAGTTTTGGGAAAAGCCAGAAGTTGCAGGGCACCAAATTTTGGCTCTAGGTGAGCTGAGTCAACTGAGTGATTCGATGTTTCGCCAAGAAACTCTGCACAAAATTTGATGCATGAGCAGGTCCATTGTTGTGATGAAGCTGCCAATCACCAGTTACCCATAGGTGTGGGCTTCTGAACCACCTTAATAGTTTCCATGGAGGAATGTTCAAGCTTAACTCAAAATCTGATGCAGATTCGTTGCTCTACTTACTCAGTCATTTTGAATGTGATGGTCACACAGTGCACATGCTCACTCAATGGTGTCTACCACCCTCACTGGCTAGTACAGTAAAGTCGCCATTGTTCACACATGTGCATTCCAGTCCACTCTACTGGCTGCCAGATTACATCAATGTTGTGCCAAGCATTCTTTGTTATATTAACAATGGCTGGACTTTTTTTATATGTGGAATATGCTGTATCTATATACCCATATAACCACTACCAAGATCACAACATAGTGCATTTCCCAGCACCCTGGGAGGCTCACTCATGCTCTCTTTAGTAAATTTCTGTGTCAACAGTAACCATTGACCTCCATCAATGCAGATTTCTTTTGCTTGTTTTTAAGTTTCATGTGAATAGAATTATATGGTATATACTTTTTCGTGACTAGTTTCTCTCAGTCAAAATTATGTTTGTATGATTCACCCCTATCAATGCATAGAGCAGTAGTTGTTCCCTTTTTTGTTGCTGCATAGTACCACTTTACATTTGAATTATCAGTTCTAAAGATGGTGGTCGTTTTGGCTGTTTCCAGTTTAAGGCTATTATGAATACACCTGTTATGAACATTGTGGAATGTATATTTTGGTGGACATCATGCTCATTTCTATTGGGTATGGAGGAGTGGAATTGCTGACTCACAGGGTTCACCTGTGCTTGGCCTTGCTAGATACTGCCAAACTGTTTTCTGAACTCCAGTTGCTTCACGTACTTACCAACTCTTGGTAGTGTCAGTCCTTATAAATTTAACCCTTTTGCTGTCTATGTAGTTGCAAATCATTAGAGTTTAGATTCATATATCCATGATTAATAATGATGTCAAGTATCTTTCTATTGCTTATTGACTATTTGCATATCTTCTTTTTTAAAGATTTCATTATTTATTTATTTATTTTGAGAGAGAGAGGAAAGGAGGGAGAAAAAGAGGGAGAGAAACATCAATGTGTGGTTGCTTCTCACACGCCCCCTACTAGGGACCTGGCCCACAACCCAGGCATGTGTCCTGACTGGGAATCCAACCAAGGATCCTTTGGTTTGCAAGGAGGCACTCAGTCCACTGAGCCACACCAGCAATGGTTGCATATCTTCTTTTGTGACAGGCTGTTCAAAGCTTTCCCCTATTCTCTTATTTTTTAATTTAATCTTCATTGTATTTTTTCCATTACCATTTAGTCCTCTTATATCCTCCTCACCCCAGCAATCATCACACTGTTGTTCATGTCCATGAGTCCTTTTTCCTCTTTGCTCAATTCCTCCACCCCCTTAATCTCCCCACCCTCCCCCCACTAGCCATCATCTGTCCTCCATCCAAGTCTGTCTTTGTTTTGCTTGTTAGTCCAGTTTGTTCATTAGATTCCACATGAGTGAAATTGTATAGTATTTTTCTTTCTCTGACTGGCTTATTTCACTTAGCATAATGTTCTCCAGGTTTGTCTATATTGTTACAAAGGGTAAAATTTTCTTCTTTTTTATGGTTAAGTAGAATTCCATTGTGAAAATGTCCCATAGTTGTTTTACCTACTATTGATGGACACTTGGGCTGCTTCCATGTCTTAGTGATTGTAAACAACTCTGCAGTGAACATAGGTTGCTTATGTTCTTTCGAATTCATGTTTTGGGTTCCTTCAGATATATTCCCAGAAGTGAATGCAGAAGGGAGAACCCTTTTGCACTGCAAGTGGGAATGCAGATAGGTGTAGCCACTGTGGAAAGCAGTACAGAGATACGTCAAAAAATTAAAAATGGATCTGCCTTATTCTTTTAATTGAATTGTTAAGTCTTTTCTTATGTATGAGGGGTCTAGATTCAAGTCATTTGTTATATATATTGCAACATGTGGTTTGCCATTTCACTGTCTTAATGGCATATTTTGATGACTAAGAGCTCTTCATTTAATAATTTTAATTTCAGTTTATCCATATTACATATACCATTTGTATTCTATTTAAGAACTCTTACCTAGCTCAGTGTCATAAAGGTAATCTCATACTTTCTTATAGAAACTTTTTTTCCTTTCCATGTTTGTTTGGATTTATGACCTATCTCAAATCGAATTTGGGATATGATGTGAGGTAGAGGTCAAGGTTCCCCCCATAAGGCAGGGGTCCCCAAACCCCCGGGCTGGGGACCAGTAGGGTCCGTGGCATGTTAGGAACCTGGCCACACAGCAGGTGGTGAGCCAGGCAAGCCAGCAAAGCTTCTCTGGCATTACTGCCACAGCTCCACCTCCTGTTCCCTCCCCACCCCCTCTTCTCTGTGGAAAAATTGTCTCCATGAAACTCGTCCCTGGTGCCAAAAAGGTTGGGGACTGCTGCCTTAAGGAAATCCAACTGACATAACACCCTTTATTGTAAATACCACCTTTCTCCACTGAATTACAGTGTCACTTAGGTCGTAAATCAGGTCACCCTTTATATGTTGAATTTATAAATGTTATCCTGGTTTTTCCTGACTCTGAATTCTGTACCATTTTTTATTCTTGCACCATTATTATGTCATCTTAATTATTATTACTTCATAAGTCTTGATATCTGGAAGTGGAGAGCATCCAGCTCATTCATCTTCAATATTGCTTTACTATTCTGGGCACTTTGTATCTCAACCTACAATTTTAGAATCAGAGTTACCACCTTCCACGTTGAATAAAACATGCTGAGATTTCTATTGAGATTGAATTGATTATAAGGATCAGTTTGAGGAGAACTGACAATTTAACAGTCTCAAGTCTTTCAATTTAGGAACTAACTCAATTTTAAGTTTTCCATATAGAGGGCTTCCACATTTTGTCTTATATCTATTCCTAGGTATTTGATGGGTTTGTTTGGTGCCAGTTTAAATAATTTTTCATTCAATTTAAATTTCTAACTGTTTGCTGTTAGTATAGAGACACAAAATTGTTTTTTGTATATTGATCCTATATCTAGCATGACCACTAAATGAACTCAGTGATTCTAAAAGTTTGTAGATTCTTTGGATTTCCTTCATGAATGATCAGACTTTCCTGAAAACTGACGGTTTTATTCCTTCCTTTGCAATCTCACATTTTTTATTTTCTATATAGCACAGGTGGCAAACACAAGGCCCGCGGGCTGAATCCACCTTATTTTATCCGCCTGGCACCTTGTTTCTACCCAGCAGCAGCACCAAGCTCTCACTTAACAGTTAACGAGTACTTACATTTACACCGTCCTAAAATTGCATTCGGCCCTTTGAAGGCAACTGCAAGGCTGATGTGGCCCCCGGTGAAAACGAGTTTGACAGCCCTGCTCTATAGTATTATACTAAGTAAGACTCCAATCCAGTGTTGATTAGAATTAATAAGAGTGGTCATCTCTATTTCCTTCCCAACTTTGAGGAAAATTGTTTAATGTTTCACCAAAAATAATGATGTGAGTTGTAGGCTTTTGGTAGATATACTTTATTAGATAAAGGTGGTTTCCTTCTATTTTTAGGTTGCTAAGAATTTTTACCTGTAGTATGTTTTAGATAAAAGTGTTTATTCTGCATCAATCACCATGAGCACATAGGTTTCTCCCTTCCTCTGTGATTACGCTAAATTACATTGATTTTCAAGAGTTAATGCAAACTTGCATTACTAGAATAGATCTCCCGATGCAATATCTGTTTTCTATATTATTGTATTTGCACACTAGTATTTTTAAAGGGCTTTTACGTTAGTGTTTATGAAAAAGCTTGACATAATTTTTCTGGTATAGCTTTGTCATGTTTTGCTATAAAGGTTATGCTGGTGTCATTAATAAATTGGGAAGTGTTTCCTCTTTTTCTGTTTTCTAGAAAAGTTTGTGTAATATTGGTATTATTTCTTTCCAGAGTGAAAGAATTAAAGCCATTTGGAACTTTAATTTTCTGTGTGAAGAGGTTTCTTAAAATTTATTTTAAAGATTATTTATTTATTTATTTTTAGAGAGAAGGGGAGAAGGGATAAAGAGAAGGAGAGAAACATCACTGTGTAGCTGTCTCTCGCGTACCCCCTCCCAGGGGCCTGGCCCACACCCCAGGCATGTGCCTTGACTGGGAATCAAACCAGTGACCCTTTGCCTTGCAGTCTGGCACTCAATCCATTGAGTCACACCAGCCAGGGCTGAAGAGATTTTCTAATTACAGCTTAAGTATCTTTAATACATTTAAAGCTATTCAGATTTTCTATTTTCTCTTGGATCAATTTTGGTAAACTGTGTTTTTTAGTAAATTTGTCCCTTTTATCTAAATTGAATAAAGTTTTTCATAATATTGTCTTTTTAATTCTCTAGAATATCTAGTCTATCTTTTTTTCTCATTAAAGACAAGATGTTTTTGTCTTTATTGTATATTTGCTTAATCTGTCCTTAAACTTTTTATTTTTATGATTTTCTTCCTTCTCCTTTCCTCAGCTGAATTTACTCTGCTTTTCTAGTTTCTTGAAGTAGAAGGTTAGATTATTGTCTAACCTTAAACCATTCTTCTTG
>VMDR010009581.1:0-33064 GCA_007922815.1 Macrotus californicus
ATTCTTTAACTGAGAAAAAGGACAGAGAAAATCATTTCAAAAAGAAATCTTTATACCAGTCTAACTTGTGAATATAGATGCTTGAATAAAATACTGGTAAAGAGAACCCATTAAAATAGAGTATACCATGACAAGGTGAGGTTTATTCTAAGAATCTAAGAATATTTCAGTTCTTTTTAATGTTCCATACTTTATAATATTAATAGGTCAAATGAGAAAAATCAGAATCATCTTAGTAGATGCTAACAAGAGATTTGATAAAATTTAAAACCTCCAGATTTAAAAATTAAGCAACAATAAAAACCCTTGGCAAAACACAAGTAGAAGACTATTTCTCTCTCTCACACACACACACATGTTCCACATATATAGTATATATTAACCATGATGGTTCTAAAAATAAAGCATTTTTGATTGGCTTCCACTTGCGTAACTTGATGGGTTAGCCTGCCCCATAAAGCTGATGGCCCCTGCTACTGAGCCCACACGCCGACAGCTCGCCACGCGCGTGACGGCTTGCCTCCGCCTATACCCCACTTGGATTCATCAAAAGTTAGGTGTGTGTTTATTCACAAGTCTTTGTGTCATTGTATTTAGCATTGTAAAATTATATGTTAGTTTAAAATTATGAGCACTGATGAACTATGAGGAGTAAAAAAAGAAATCCCAGGAAAACTAGATTTGATGCTTTTGAAAGTTTTGCAAAAAAGAGTAGTTACTAAAAAAAAAACTGTTAAAAAAAGTGTGAGCAGGAGAACTAAGACTGGGGGGAGATGCAGTAAAATTCTGCACTTGGATTGCTTCACGAGAGTCCTAAGTTCTCTCTTTCTTTAAAGGGACTGGAACCAAAGCAAGACAACTGTGGGTCCCCCTGCAGTGCTTCCACACACCCAAGGACAGGCTTTGACCTTTCTTTAAAAGACTGGTCCATGAGTGTACATTTATATGCATATAATTTAAACTGAAATAAAATGTTGAAGTAGATGTATGTCTTAACTACTCTTTTTAAGGTTTTATTTATTTTAGACAGGGGAAGGGAGAGAAACATCCATGTGCGATTGGTGGCCTCCTGCACTCTCCCAACTGGGGACCTGGCCTGCAACCCAGGCACATCCCCTGACTGGGAATCGGACTGGCAACCTTATGGTTCACAGGCTGGCGCTTAATCCAGTGAGCCACACCAGCCAGGGCTTATCTCTTTTTTGATGCCACACCTTAATCTACGTTTTAGCCAACTTGGCTGTTGTGTGTGTGTGTGTATAAATATACGCCAACTGCACCAGATAATATCGAGGACTTTAGTGTTACATTAGACATGAGGTAAAGTTACTGCAGGTGTGACTACCTTCTTGCAAAATAAGAGAAGTAACTGGGAAAACATTAGACATACAGGTGCTTTTTAGTTTATAAACGTGTTATATATTTACAGTTATTCCTGCTTTCTATTTTTGAATGTGTGTTCATCTCATTCACAATGCCAGGGCATGAGGCCTGGTCACCAGTGAATAGCAGTCAGCAGGTTTCATTCTAACCACGCAAGGGTGCCCAGCCTGCAGCCCAACACAAAATCATAAATCTACTTGAACATGAGTTTTTTTTGTGGTTACATATTGCAGTGTATTTAATGGGTGGCCCAAGACAACTCTTCTTCCAGTGCGGTGCAGAGACGCCAAAAGTTGGACACCCTGTATGTGCACTTCTGTCTTTCATTAGAATGTGAGCCACTACCGATTCAGCTGCAGTGAGATGACCATACCTGTAGTAAAAGTTCAGCAAAACATGCGCTGGCTGGTGTGGCTCAGTGGGTCCAGCGCCAGCCTGCAAACTGAGAGGTTGCTGGTGTGATTCCAGGTTGGGGCACACGCCTGGGTTGTGGGCCAGGTCCCCAGCTGGGGGTGTACAGGAGGCAGCTATCGATGCTTCCCTCACACAGCTGTGTTTCTCTCCTCTTTCTTCCCTCCTTCCTTTCTCTCTGAAAAAATTAAAAAGTAAGTTCTGCAAAACAGTTATAAAATACACAAAAGCTAATAGTTTTAATTAATATTTCATAAAATACCATTTTTAAAGATGACCCTATTTATAAAGACAAATTACTAAGAAATGTGTAGTACCTCTATGAAGAAAACTTTTAAAAAAATTTTTATTCAGTTACAGTTGTCCCCATTTTTCTCCCATTGTTCTCCCCTGCCCTGCTGCTGCCGCCCCCACACTCACTCCTCCCTCCCACCCAGTTGTCTTTGTCCGTGGGTCCTTTGTACATGTTCCTTTACCCCTCCCCATCTTTCCCCCATTATCCCCCCTCCCCTCTGGTCATTGTCAGTGTGTTCTTTATTTCCAGAAAACTTTTAAGTGAAAATCATAAGGGGAATTAAAGAAGACTGGAATACATGGAGGGAAACATTCCATTTTCTTGGATGAGGAGACATTATACATCAAATTCTCCCCTAAACGAATGAATTTAACAAAATCCAAACAAAGCATTCGTTTTTGTTTGCTTGTGTATATGCTTAGTTTGTAGACTTGGTATTTTGAAAGAATAAATGTAAGAACAGGAAATTTTGTGGAATAATAGGGTGGACCTGTACTGGACAGTTAACTCAGAGCACAACAGAACTCCAGGAATTAAAACAGTGTCTATATTAAAAAGAAAAGAAAAACTGTGTAATTGGTGCAGAAATTGCTTTAGATTAAAGAAAGAGTCAGGAGTCCAGAAGCACTCCAGTTGTGAGAAGTGACGGTTGGCCAGTCAGTGGTGCTGGAAGAACGGTTGCCGTGCGGGCGAGGCGGTGCAGCACACCAGTCAAGTGCAAAGCCTGAAGACGCTGCCTGTGCTACACCCCCAGCTTGCTGGTACTCACCACCTGGGACCTTGGGCAAATTACATAAGCACTCTTGCCTCACTCCATCTGTCCTCCCTGTGGCATTGCAAGGATTAGGTAGATTAATATCCGTAGAAGGCTCAGAACGAGATCTGTCATGGACAATACCTACTATCAGTTATCATTCTATCGTTTAGGGGGAAGAAAGTCTAATTCCTATCTCATTGCAAGTACACACACCCAAAGTAAATACAGGTGAATGAAAGATACAATTTTTTAATGTAAAATACTAGAAAAAGGAAATTTAAAGAAAAAACAAGTTCAGATTAGAAAAGACAAAGTGGTCATTAAAGCCAGAAAACAAAAAGCTTGATTGATTAGACCCTATAAAAATATCTGCTAGGAAAGTCATTCACAATGCACATTCCAGAGAGGTTTAGCATCCTTATCTTTTAGGAAACATAAAAGAACACCTAACATGCCAAATGCTGTCCGTGTCTGCTCAGACCCCCCTCCCCAGGCTGGTGTACCCCACCCTCAGCTGCTCTAGTTGGTGGGAACTAATGGTCTATCTCCATCCTCTCCCGGAGGAATGTCCTGGATGCTGGAAATCACCTTACCCAGAGATTCCTGGGAAGTTTTGTTTCCACCCCTTGACGTTGGTCCACAGACAACGCCTGATGCACGGCATTACAGCCCAGTCTTCTGGCCTACGCTGTGCCGTTCATGCTCCCGAGCTCCCTGGGACTGGGCTGAAGAGAGACTTCCTTTGAGACCACATCTTTGCCTCCTGCCTTGTCCTATTACCCTCATTTTTCTTAATAAACCACAAGAACCCTCATTTCAAGTGCTGCTTCCAAGGAACCTGACAGTAGAAAATCGGACAAAGAAGCTTGACCCAGAAAAACTCTCAGTAAACATGAAGATGCTGAACTTTATAGTAATCAGGCAAAAGTCAAAATTTATATATAATATATGTTAATTATATATATTGAATTATATAAAATACATATATTTTGCTAATCAGACTGAAAAGATAGGTTTTTTCATGATTGGAATGGCAATAACATGGAAGGTATAATTTGATACCAATCTTACAGGTACTTCTGTAAGTGTATCTTTTCAGAAGTAACTGGTGAGGTATAAAGGGTGCATGGAAAAGGCTATTCATTACAACAGTGTCTAAAATAATGGGAAAATGGGACAACCTAAATGCCCAATAATAATAGGATTAGTTAAATGATCCATTGTATACTGAAATATAAGAAGACCATTTATAAAGATGGGTAGAATAAGTTGTTTAATTGAAAACAGTTATAAAACTAAATGTACAGTGTCCATATATAATGTGCACAGAAAAATCAGAGAGTGCGTTGGAATTATTGGCGTGGTTTGCTTTTTTCATTATCCATTTCTATAGCTGGTTTAATACCTAATGGGTATGTATGACTCGTTCAAGGGGAGAGAGGAAGTTTTTTCACTCAGGGGCTGAAGACAGTTTGATCAATGTTATGGCCTAGAGGAAAAGTACCAAAAGAACACCATCGGGAGGAATAGCAAAGTCTAAGGAAGGGTCAAGACGGCTTCCTGGACCAAATGCAGCTAACCTGAAAGAAGAATGAGGAGAAATCGTGGCAGGTGCAAAGCAGGGTGGGAGGCAGACCCTTCCAGGGAACTGGCACCGCATGTAAAAACAAAAGCAAGTGCCAATTTTTGTGGGGTTTTTTTTTTTAAGTAACTGAAAGTCCAAGTACAGTTGAAATTTCTAGTTTAGCTAGGAAAGTAATGAGAAATAGATAGGAATAGAGTTAGCAGCTGTTAGAAAACGTTAAGGAGAACTGGGAACCCATTGAAGACTTTTTTTAAAAAAGAACGACTTGACCAGAATTGCATTTTAGAAAAATCACTGTGGCTGCAACTTGAAGAACAGACTGGAAGGAAGTAAACCAGAGGGGGGATCCCAGCAAGGACCATCTGAGTTATCCAGGGAGGAACCCATTGCGATCTGAACGAAGGCAGTGGCCCCTGGGATGAGAGGGAGTGGACCAGTTACAGAGCAGCAGGCTTGGTGAGATTTTGCGGGGCTGAAAGAGAGGCGTAAGGGAACGGGAGTGTTGAGAACTTTCAGGAGTCTCTTGGCCACAGGGGTGTTCCCTTCACTGAGAAAACACAAGCCAACAGACAGACTGTGGACGAAGAGCTGGCTCAGGTAGGAAGACAGGGAAGGAGCTTATAAAAGCTGACTTCCTGCCCCAGCTACTGTGGCTCAGTGGGTTGAGTGCTGGCCTGCAAACCAGGGGTAGTCGCTGGTTCAATTTCCCATCAGGGCACATGCCTGGGTTGTGGGCCGAGTCCCCAGTGGGGGGCACGAGAAAAGCAACCACACATTGATGTTCCTCTCCCTCTCTCCTTCCCCTCCCCTCTCTCTAAAAATAAGTAAAATCTTTAAAAAAAAAAAAAGAAAGAATTGACTTCCTGTGCTACAGAAACTTGAGATTTTTGCCTGACCTGTTTATCTTTGTCAGAACTGAGCTGTGTTGTTCTGTGGGACATATTCCATGTCACCTCCTCTGGACTAGTGCAAATCTTTATATGCGCCAACATACGTGTTTAAACCTTTTGGTCTCCTCTCTCCTTTACCCTCCACACTCTTGCGGGGAGGGAGACTTGAGGAAGACATCATAAAGAGAGAGCTTCGCCACATGATAATGCGCCAAACTTGTGCCATGGGAGACATCGGTATTATCGAGAGAAATGTCACCTGTGCTGTAGGTGCTTTATTTGGAAGAAATGGAAGTCCCCTGAGCTTTCAGGATCTGAGAGGTTAGAGCCAAGACCCTAGAGGAAGGGCAGAGGGTGGCCAAGGAGATTGGGAGGGAGGAAAGGAGAGAGAAGGGAGCTCCCGGTGGCCCAGGGAGGTAGACACTGGATTATTAGAAGACTAGATAGAAAAGGTTCAAAAGTATTTCAAACCATCCTCAGATCTCCATGTGTGTCCATGATCAGATCTGGCAGACCTGGTTATGGACTATGTCTGTGTGTCCTCTCAAAGTGGTAGAGGCTTAGCTAAGATGTTATGTGTGTGATCCTATCTGAAGTGAGTTTTTGGAAGGGGTTCCAGTGCTGGTGTTTCACATTGGCCTCATATATGCCCTAAAGTGCCAGACCTTGCCCTGGCCCATGTTCTCTCCAGTGCCTGGAATG
This sequence comes from Macrotus californicus, assembly GCA_007922815.1. Lineage (NCBI taxonomy): Eukaryota > Metazoa > Chordata > Mammalia > Chiroptera > Phyllostomidae > Macrotus > Macrotus californicus. The sequence continues at coordinate 6,024 of VMDR010009581.1, forward strand.
TTCTGTGCTTGAATGACTCCAAGTAGAAATCCTCTCAGCTCATCAGAGGTGCCTCCACATCTTAGATTCACAGCACTCTGTGCTTTTTACTTCCTTGTACTTACCACAGATATTTATATTTATTTCTGTGATTATTTCTTTAGCCTTTACCCATTCCAGGAAGGCAGGGAAGGCACAATCTGGTTTTCTCATCAGAGGTCTTAGCACCTGGTCCTGCACCTGACCACCAAACCCTTGCGAATCAGAAGTCATTCACCAGGTGTGTTTTGCTGTGGGAGGCCTTTGACTCTGCCTGCCGCTGTCCACAGTAATTGTTCCACCTCAATTAGCAAACCCTGAAGGAACTTCCCGAGCACTGTGGAGCCTGCAGTAAACATTCTGCCCACCAGGGGTCTCTTCCCCCCATCACTGGGACCAAAAGAACTTAAACTCCTTTGTATCTTCCTGGTTTTCACAGCCTGGCCGCCCACGGTGTGGTTGGGGCCACCTTCACATCACCTGGGAGCCTGTCAGAATTGGAGAATCTCAGGTCCCACCTGTGACTGGCAGAATCAGAATCTGCAGTGTCACAGGATCCTCAGGTGATGTGTATCAACATTAAATACCGAGAAGTGCTGTTCTACAGGACACTCCTGATCTGAAAAACTTGGGAGGACTAACAACAACCCCCTCTCAATGGCCTTTTCCACTTACTGAAGTGCTTAGAAAGAGGGTTAGCATTTGTTGGCTTTTATTATGAATATAAAATATACGCAGGACATGATACACATTTACACATTTACAATTCGCCGTCACTTCCATCTTGTTTGAGCAGCTCCCCCTCTGCAGGGCCCGGACGCCCACTGCTCTCCGCTCACACTCGCGACGTTCGCTTCACCTCGGTACCTGCGGGGCTTGCTAAGAAATACCAGGCCCAGCTATACAAGGGCTGGCTTTCCTGTCCTTCTCACAGAGTCTCTTTCATTCCACTGTTTCCATCACTCCGTGCTTTCCATTATTGCCTCAGAATTCAGGGATAAAAATTCAGGGGAAAAGAAGGTGGCATTAATCACCTTTGTCTTTTAAAACACTTTGAAACATCCTGCCTGAGTGAGGTGACACATCAGTCGTCACTGAGAGCACTGCTCATTGACATGGTCTAAGAACTACCTACGGGAAGGCTCTGGAGGGTTGCATGTGAATTCTGCTTTGCTCACCAAATAGATGACCAGTAAGGACCTGAGCATCAGGGGTGGTGAAGTGCCTTTAAAAATAAATAAATAAATAAATAAATAGACGGGAATACGTACAAATAAATAGAATGAGTTTCACTAAGGAAAGTTTCAATGCCTATATCCCTTGTGCTTCCTCGGAACTTTCTAAGGTTCAGTTTGACCCCAGGTTGAGAAGGAGAAGCTGGATTTTATAACTAGTTGCTCCTCTTTGGGTCGGTGCCTTCCAAACGCAGGTGGAAAGCGGCTGATGCGCGCCTGTCGTCCTTTCTCTTAGAATGCAGCGATGCGAGAGCTTTTGTAGGAGTTCTCTTTGAGGCTGTCAAATATGGCTTTGGTTCCATTCTGCCAGTGTAACACCAGATCCATCGGGGTCTTCCCAGCCTAATCAAAACAGATGGGGAAATTTGACTTCTAGGTGGGAGGCATCTGTAAATTCACATCCTCTGTGTGCATGTTTAATGAGGTCATGGATGGGTGTCTGTTGTTGAAGCGTCTTATGCTTTCCTCTATGAGTAATTTGCAGCTTATATTCAAACCAGTCCTTCAGTGTCTCTCATGAGAATGCTTTTGGCATTTTAGATTAGCAATGTTCTCCCCATGTCCCCACCAACCTGTGGCAACCATGGAACTATTTCAGGTATTATTAAAAATCCCCAGTCCCAAGACATTAAACGGCAAGACTACAAGTCATCTTCAGATTTTAAAAAATGCCTCCATGTGTCTCCGTTATTCTGAAGCCTGGGCACGGTACAGTAGTCCTGACCTTTTAGTCAAAAACCAGTTCCTATCAACTTGGAAAATGATTCCTTGATTGATGACACTGGTGGCAACTGAGCTGCTTCAACGCCTTGACTTCAATACTCAGGTACTGCGCCGGACTACTACCGCACTAGGGGGCAGGGTTTTCACCAGTTACATTGAGCTTTCTCCCAGGAAATTTATTTTTCAGAGGTGATGTCAGTGACATGTGTGAATCAATAATTTTTTACACCAATTTTTTTCCCTTTTGAATATGTCTCAGGATATTTACAGAAATTAAAACTATGTCACCTCTCAATTTTTGTCCTTAAATATGAGAAGTTCTAAACTTTTCCCATCTCTATCTATTCAGAAGTCTCTCTTGAACCCAGAGATGGCAAACTGGCAGTTTGGAGTTGAAAATCAGTCTGGAGACCTGTTTTGTTTCGGCCCAAACGGAGTTTAGGGTTTCTTTTTTGTTACTGTTTGTTTTTTTAAGTTGGAATCAATTGTCAACAGTTAGAAAGTAAGAAATTTCCCAACTGAATTTGCAATCTCTGAAAAATAAATTAGATGGGTTGGCAGCACGATACTCATGGTTCCACAGGACAACAATGGACTGGGCTGAGGAAGAGCCTCCACCTTTAAACGTTGTGCTCAGATTCCCGCCGCCACTCACATCAGTTCTTTATATGATCTGCCTGGCCCCCATGCATATTGAGTTAGTGGCCCTGTGACCTTCTTTCTGGAACTTCTCACCTCTATAGCATCTTCCTTGAGAAACACTCACCAACCGACAGGAAGACATAGTTTTGGACAACAACACAATAACATTGTGTGTCATTCCAATCCCTTTCCAGAGGGTGTCCAATTTTTGGTCTCTTTGGGGAACACAGATCCTTGGGTCAATGACACTAATAGTTTCAGAACCCTTAGGCCTGGGTCTAACTGATACACAGAACTTTGAGCCCTATTTGTATATATTTGGCTATTCCACAAATTCCTTGCACGCCTCCCTACTCAAATCTGTCTCCTGATTTTTTGCCTACTTACACAGTCTCCCCAAATCTGTATGCTATTTATCTCTGCTGGTAATGTCTCACTGTCTGGAAAAAAATCATATTTTCTGCAGCTTTTGAGATTTTTATTGAATCTATTCTTTTTCTGGTACTTTATTTAAATTATTAGATAAGACCAATCCCAATATCAGGGATGTTAACCCTACTCCACCACAAGAAGCAGGCTCTATTTCTCGCATTTATTCTTTGTTCCTGTCATCAAGTCAGTTTTTTTAATGAAAAAATATTCCTCTCAGTCTCATAGTAACACAATAAGGAAAAGAAATTATTCGTATTATATGATCACTGGGATTTTCTTTTCCTGCCTTTTTTTTTAAGTGGTTCTCCATAAGCTTTCAAGTTATTTTTTTTCAGTAATTTATACCCCTTCCTCTAAGTGATATTTTTAAAGCTTATATTCGATGATGTTTGTCTGGGAATTGGGACCATGAGAGGTTGGTTACATTCCCTGCTTACAGATGAAGCTAAATTAATACATACTTGCAGAAGGGACTTATACAAGCATTTTCAGGGCCTAAATATAGGAAATTATTCTGAGGGATGTGCAGATAAACCAAAGTGGAGAATAGATGGAAATTATCTCAGAAATATAGGCACAAGTACAGCTGCCACTGGAAGAAAAGTGGTGGCATGCCGTGCTGTTGTGAGGAGGGGCCTGTTCAGAAGTACTCGGAGTAGATGTGGATTATTTGAGCTCATTGGCTCGCGGCTGCACTGGCTGCTGTAGGAGTGGTGGGTGTCCTATCTACCCCAGGCCTTGCTCTGCCCGGATGCCAAGGAGAATTGCACTTGTGGTTGTGAAGGTGAGCAATTTGACTGTCTTTTGTTTTCAAGACCAAATTTTAAAATAAATACTAGACACTGTATTAGACACTGAAGTCATATTAGTCACTATAGCTTCCCCCATCTCTGACCAGGTGACCAGAGTCCTTGCCAAGGTTAGCAGTAATGGAATGGACAGGGGCATTTAAACCATTAGAGAAGACCCCTGAAATACGACCATTGTGAGACTGTTTTCCAGGTTGTGAGATATGCCTTTGTAAATGAAAAATCTTGCAAGCAGGGTCCCTTGTTTGGAGCACTTACACAGTTCTTGACATTGAGATCAGCGCCGTAGGTAATCAGCAGTCTGATCATCTTGTAACGATTCAGTCTCACGGCGTCGTGCAGGGGGGTATCTCCTTCCTAGAGAAGCAGAGCGAACAGGCTAAAGGTTGGCCTGCGGGCCGGAAGTGGGTACAGAGAGGGTGCCCGGCTTGGGGAGTGATTCCAAATCAATGGGAGTGAAGGCTTAGGAGGCCGAACTCTGCGCGGCTACTCACTCGGTCTTTGGCGTTGAGGTCCGCCTCGCAGGCAATGAGATGCTCTGCGCACTCGTAGTGGCCGGTCCTCACCGCCACGTGCAGCGCTGTGCTCAGCAACTGGGAGAATGAAGAACCAGAACGCTGCTGATGTGAGGAACGGGGCTGCCCCAGACCCCAAGCAAGTGGGGGGCGAGGGGCGGGAAGTGGTCACTATGCATGAGCTTTTGGCCGTAAACGGGGTACAGGAGGAAGGAAACGACGGATGGGAACGGGGATGGGGGAGAGGAAGGAGGAGGGAAAGGAGAAGGGGAACAGGTAAAAAGAAGGAGAGGAGGAAGAGGAGGAAAGAGGCCCGGCGGCTGAAGGAGGAGGAATACCTTATCCCGGGCACCGATTTTTGCTCCTTTATTCAGCAGCAATTTTAAGACATCCAAGTTTCCTCCACGGCTTGCCCAGTGGATGGACGTGGATTCCAGCTACACGGGAAGGCAAAAGGACATGACGGTAAAGAAGAATGTGGTCAGAGGAGTTAGTACTTGGTTTCTAAGACCCAGAAACACCAGCTTTACTAGGGTCTAGATTCCCAACTCCAACTCTTGGGCAAATGTTTTAGCTGAAGTGTATGTGTGTGAATGTGAGTACATGCACTTGTATGAGTTCATCTGTTGTGTGCATCATTAGAAGGCTCTTAATGTAATACATATTAAGAAGAAAACGACAATTTCTTGAGAATTTCCTCATGCCAACATGGTGCTACCCACTCCCCATGCTGGTCCTCCTGGCAACATTATGAGGTAGGTGTTACTGTGTTCATTTTGCAGATGAGTAAAAACAGGTCTCCAAAGTGTGTAAGTTTCTTACCGAAGGAAATACAGCTAGTCAATGGTAGGACAGATATTCAAAGGCACATCCGCCTGGAACTTTTAACCACTTTTGCCCAGTAGGGATCCTCAAAAGTTCCAGACAAATTACTTAAAAATTCTAGCAGAATAAAAGTAGTCCCTTTCAAAAAATTTTAATCTGGATCTGACACCTCTTCCTGTGTCCCTGCTGTTTTTCCCTCCTCCCCTGCCTGTTCTCTGCTGTCATTTGTGCTAGCACCGACTCTGTGCCTCAGCTGCAGTCACTTGCGGTCACTGCGCACTGCACCACTCGTAGATGATTCCCTCTTCACTGCTCTGTTTGGTATACCCCTGGCCTTTCACATCCCACACTCATGAATTTTAGTGTCTTTCCATGCAAACTTTATTTTTTGTTTCTTTAATTATTTTCCTTTGTGTCTTTTGGGTTCAATTTTGGCAAAATCCTTTGAACTCTTGATATACCTTTTCCACTTTGCTATAAAGTCCAATTGAGCTGTATTTAAATAAGAAAGCCTTTCCCAGCTCAATTTCAGTTCATAAAATATGCTGTATACTGATCTTTGTAGACATCACAGTGGTTGAATTATTGAGGTCTGAATAGCAGCTGCTCTCCATAGATCCAATTCATTTCGTATGCAGCCCAGCCCCAAATCACATCTGCGGCAGTCGGCATCTATCATATAAGGTGTGCAGCTAGAGAATTCGGATTCACTGTTGGCAGCCAAGGGGCCAGAGCAGGCGGCCGTGTATAATGGAAGGACAGGGATGTTGAAAGGCAAGTGTCGGCTGCATTACTTCTCAGTGATGCTACTGACTTGATAATGACCCAATGCTCTGATGAGGATATTGAATTCTGCTCAACAGCTTTTAGTTTTTCTTTTCCCTGGAACATTCCTCTCCTTTTAAATATGTATAGAAAATACTTTCCACATGACCTAGTCTCATCTCCCAACTTTCCTTTGTATGGAGAAATAAGATTTCGCCTAGTTCTTTCAGATCAATTTCCCATTGTTTCATTGTAGGTATTCCCGAGCTTCAGATAGTCTACTCATTTTGACTTTTCTCCAAGCAAAGAAATACATTTACCATATCACGGAATTCGATCTGGGCTCCAGCTTCCAATAATTTCTCCACAATTGGCAAGTGTCCTTCCAGGCACGCTCTATGGAGAGCTGTCCGTTTATACTGTCAGAACACAGATTAAAAGAAAGAGAGAGGGGGAGAGAGAAATGCATGTGAAACTGTGCATAAATCCTTTCTAGGAGGTGTGCATCTGGAGACTCTGGTGACCTAATTGATAGAAACTTGAGTGCTCATTTATGAATCAGAAATGTCAAATTCACTAAAATTGCAGAACTAGACTAACAATTATCCTGCGACTGAGATTTGAGCTTCCTGCAATGTATATTACTACATGCCTACAAGTCTACACTGAGGGTGTGAACCTGAAGGTTCAAAACTACCAGGATGCTGGTTTTCCCTCTCATATGTTTTAGCTTCATGGTTTGGGTCGTATTTGCCATGCAGCTCAGACAGTTTTCTTCCATCTGGGACTGTTGCTAAGTTAAATATCTAAAAGTATTCAATTCATTCTAAGAAAATGGGAGACTCATTTTTAGCTCAACTTCAGAAATGACTCCCCATTTCAGTTCATGGGGAAAAGAACATAAAAAGGATTAGTGATTTCTGGTAAATTGGCTTTGTACAAATAGATGAATAGACTTATTAAAGCTGGAACAACTTTAGGCATTATTTCACTTCAGTGCCCTTTATTTACAGATAAGGAAACTGAGGTCCAGAAAATGCAAATTAGCTGCTAAAAACCAAGTAGCAAAGTAGGGACGGAGCTGGCAGTTGGACCGCAGTCTCCAGGTTCCCTGTCTAGAGCTGATGTGTTTGGGTCTAATCAGAGATGATGCTAATTATATATTTCTGCAAAGGTGATTTGTTGGCCTTGCTTTATTATTAAAAGTCTATCCCAAATATCTAAGAAGTTAAAGGTGAAGTGAAAAATCAGCCAGAAATATTTAATGCGAAATGATTCAATCAATAGCACTGATCCAGACTTGTAATTTTTTTACTTATTTTTGTTTTGGGTTGGGGTTTTTTTGGTGTTTGTTTGTTTGTTTGTTTGACACCTGAACTCTCCCATTATGCTGCTGGCATATGTGGCAACAGCTGGAGAAACTGCTTTAGGTGGATTGAGTTTTGCCACCATGTTAGCAAGGCTGCAAAGAAAGCATAAGAATCACAAGATTAATGAGCTGGATTTTCAGTGCTTTGTATAAGCCTTACCTCATCACAGACATCTGGATTGTTCTTGTCTGACAGGAATTTTTCTACTACTGGCAGTTTATTCTCCAGGGCCGCTTTCAGAAACTGAGGCACATCCACAGGTTCTGTCTAAAGCCAAAATAGGGGCAGAGTTACCCTGAGTGTCCCAACAGTCAATCATGCCCTCCACAGATATTTATTCCCCTGCAGCATCCACCCCAGACGTGCAACATTACAAAACCAAGGAGCCCTTACGATGATTTCAGGCTCAGGTTCCTTCACAACTGGAGCTTTAGTTTTCCTGTTTTTTTTCTTTTTCTTCAGTTGAATGATAACTTCAAGGTCTTCTAAATTTTCAAGCTTTGACCGTTGTTCTAGTTTTTTCTTCTTGAGCTAAAAAAAAAAAAATCTGTATTTCAAAATATGTTGAGTTCTACTGACAAGCATTCTGGCTATATCTAAACAAAATCTGCCAGGTCTGAGATAAGAATGTGAACAGTTTGAGCAAAAAATAAAAATAAAATAAATCTTTGATGTCAATTCAGTGATTTTTTTATTCAAGTCTTTGGGGGTCTAATTTTTCAACTAATTGCCTTCATCTTCAGTTCTCTTGCATGTTGTCATCAGCTTTTGACTAATTGCTGATAGGATCTAGTGAGGACTCTGTAATTATTGCCATAAACAAACCCAAGATTTCTGTGGAATTCTTTTTTTTATAATATTCAATAATATTTTTTAACCCCAAAGAATCCAATATTAAGTGTTAAACTTTGAAATATCAATGCCAATCTCTTTCAGGCAGTCTACTAAGCGGGGCTCATGAAACAGACTCTCTCGGGACGACAGCTAACCAGTGCATGTTTTATCTGCGGTTAGTAAGTAATGAAAATTCACCCAGCAGCATAGATCCTATCAACACAGATAGAGGACACAATTAATTATCTGTGGACCACAAACCACATTATTGAGAAAAAGAAGTCTGCCTCACTTGGGATGAACCGGGTGCTATATGATATCAGAAATTCACTGGACACATTTCTCTTTCCAAGTCTTTCAATCAAAACATGGTCAAAGAACATTCAGTCATTGATTCAGAATCTAGAGGTCATGGTCTTGCCAAAACATTCTTTCCCATAATCTGCCCCATAGAGGTTGCCTCTTTATGGGTTCAAATTTGGTAAAGAAACATCTTCGGAATGGTGACATTTGTTTTGTTTCTTCTTTGCTTCTTCCTGATTGGTACCTCCTTTCCCTACTCCATCCCCAACCTCCCACAAGTGGATCCCATTGGAGATTCTTACCTCTGCCTCTCGTTGTTTTTCAATTTGCCACTGCTGCTCCCCACGGCTCAGGGAGTGGGCTGGAAGTGTTTTCAGGTCCTCTTGCTTCTCCAAAGTAACAGCAGCTTCATACTCTCCATCTGTGAAATCCTCAGGAAGGAACTCCCCAGTGTCCCCACTGCCACTCTTCTTCCCTGTGACCTATGAGGAAAGAAGATCAAAGGGTCAGAAGTAGCAGGGTCTGTCCTGGGATCGTTCTCTGTAGAGGATGCTGCAGGGGACCCCTGGTGCATCCTGATCTCAGGCTGTGACACATTGCTGCGATGTTCCAGGGTTACCTTCAGGTGCTCACCCTGCTGTCTTAGTTAAATCAAGGTTTAGGTTAGACTGATATGTTTAAATCCAGTTTTAATTGGCTTAATCACATTTCTCCCAGGAAAATCACAACCTTCCTCCGATTATTTAAAATTCTTTCATTTTAGGTATTTTTGATAACTCTTGACCTTGAGTTGTGAAGTTTCCAGACATAAATTCTTGCAATAGAACTTCTTCTCTAGGGCATTTTGATAATGACATATGATACTACACTTTAGTAATAAAAACAAAGGAAAAGATAATAAATATGTAGAGAATTTATTGCTGCCAGCTCCACTTTTCTAATTTCACTTATTTTCTCATCTAAACCAGCCATTATCGATAGACAACATTTTCAGAGTACCTGTGCATTATGCCTGAAAGAAAAGGACGTTTCATTTTTCAAATTAAAGCAAAGACTGAGCCACTTTTCATTGTGTAAAAATAATGTGTCTTACGTACCAGCTCTTCTACTCTCAGCATCATCATGTTGGCCTGAAGTTTGTCTGAATAATGTTTTCCTCCTGCAAAATGGATCCCTTCAGCAGCCCACTGAGTTCCTCCACACCGGCCGGCTTATATAGCTAGAACTGGGTGAGATAATCTTCCAACCTGGGAAGCCAAGTAACCCCCAGCCCCCACCACTGGCCAACTCAGAGGCAGGTGAATTTTCATTCCAGACTCAGTGTCTGGGAAGCAGAAGAGGGAGGGGATGACAGGCAACGCCACTGAATATGTGAATCAAGAAGAAATGTGAGAGGGCCATTCCTTTGGCAGTGACCACACCGCTCAGCAATGCAAGTCATCCTAGTTATCGGGAAGCCAGGGGACAGCTGCCTGTTGATATTGCACCACAACACTCCTCTTTTTCCTTCTTTGTCAGCTTTCATATGACTAACTCTATCAAGAAAATGTAAACACCATGCATATCACACTCCCAGTAATATCTTTCTGATAACCGGGCTTATCAGCACTTCTCTTGGGGGAAGTGTGGCTTCAGGACACCCTACTCCCCTGGGTAAACAGCCTGAGAGGAAAGGATCCCAGTCCAGTCCGCATGGCCCTTGTCTATATCTGCTTGGAATTCTCTGGAGTGATGTCTGGGCCTAAAAAGGCCCCATGACATGCCATCTCCATCACTATAAAAAATTGAAAGCACTCAGTAATGCACTTTTGTTTTATGGCATCATTGGCCATAATTAGCATATGACGTGCTTATTATCTTCTAAAACAGCAGACTTACTCAAGCAATTTTTATCCAAAAAGGACCCAAATTGTCCCCGAGACAGATTATATGAGACCAATTATTAGCAACGGTCTGACCTTCATTAGGTCATAGAGCCCAAGTTCCCAGATGCCATGGGTAAAAGACATCTATGGGAGCTTGTCCAAAATGCAGATCCCTGGGCCCCTCTTCAGGGCATTCTGAGTCCATTTATGCTGAGTCCCAGGAATCTGCATCTGTCAGAGCGCTCCAATCATTCTGATGCATCAAGGTTTGAAATGCATCGCCAGAGAAGCAAAGAGCTTTGCACTGGGCAGGCATGAAAAGGACCTCTGTTTCAGGTTTTTTGTCTCTGAGGTGCTAGAGTAGATAAAAAATATTTAGGTCTCTTCATAGTTCAAGGAGAAATGAGTTACTATCTTCAAAGCCATTTAAAACCTTTATTTTTTTTTTTTTCAGTAAAAGAAAAGAATATGGGGAGGGAGTATAAATGAGGGGAGTGTTTAATTCCTTCAAACTCACTGACTTAACAAATACAGCCGCCATTCCCTCTTGTCCCCTTATATCAATCAGCCCATGGATGGTTTCCCTGGAATTTTCTGAATGAGACATTGACTCCCGAAACCAAACACTGGCCAAGAGGGAACCTCCCAGTAATTCCTGTGTCTGTTCTGATCGCCTAATGTTCTCTCCCAAAAGGGATTTTATTTAAAGGAAATTTCCTGGTATTTTCTTTGAGGTGGAGATAGCTATTACCATGTTCATTGGACTCTTTAAGTAAGAAAGAGGCCATTTAAGTTTTTCCTATCATTTCATATGTCTTTTTGTTCCTGGGAAGACATAAATTGAGGGGAGTGTTAAGAGATATGTTGGGGGAAGGGTCATGGGTTGTTTATGAGTCTTGAATATGGAATCCTAAAACTATTAGTGCCCTTAAAGTTCAACTGTGACCAATGCTTTCGTTTTACAGAAAGGATGCCAAGGCACAGAGACATTGAGTGACTTCCTGTAGATACACAGCTACGTAGTAGATGCTAGGTTTAAGAGTTTTGATTCCATCCAACAGAAACAGAGAATCACTGAGCTCAGAGCGGATTTTCTGGGCAGTTCACACCTAGATCCACTCAGGGCCCAACCAAAACTGGTTAAAAATCTCTTCAATGTTCAAATCAGCTGAAAGAATGCAAGCAAAATTTGTAGGATGGCTCACCATGCCCATTCTTTCCTCTAGTCACTTAATTATCCCCTCCATCCTGGCTGGTTCTGTACGGAAGGGTCCAGGAAGCCTTGAAGAACACTTTGCAGAAAATGACAGAGAATTTCTTGAGGAAAGGTTGGTGGGAGGGGCTGAACTTAAAAAAAGGAGCAGGCTGTGCACATCCTCAGATAACCTCAGGGCCAGCAAAATCCCTGCGGGCCTCTCCTTTTCCCATGTCGATACAGTTTGTCATAAAACATGAGGGGATTTGCTTTTCAGAAAAAGATTCTAAATACATTTAGCTCCCTTACAACATAGGACAAAATTGCATTTTCAAATTCTTAGTCTTCAAAATTGAAAACAAAACTCAACTAGAAGAGAGTGGTCTGTCACGTGTTTTTAAGGAGCCTCCTTCCCGTGACTGTTCACGTGGTGCAGAAAATCCCGAGGTTTGTGTATTGGGCTTTATCATAGCCTCCGACTAGGCATAACCTTTTCTTTTCAAGATGAATTAAGCCCTGACTGGTGGATTGAGTGCCAGCCTGTGCACCAAAGGGTTGCCAGTTCAACTCCCAGTCAGGGCACATGCCTGAGTTGTGGGCCAGGTCCCCAGTGAGGGGCCAGTGAGAGACAACCACATATTGATGTTTCTCTCCCTATCTTTCTCCCTCCCTTCCTCTCCAAAGACAAATAAATAAAATCTTTTTAAAAAGAGATGAAAAAGACAACAACACTCCAGACTGGTTCTACAGTGATTTAGCAACCAGTGCCAAGAATCTATGACCAGAATGAGCAGGGGACTGGTCCCTGAGCTTTGCCAGAGTTACCTCATAAGACTTTTCCCCTCTCCCTGCAGGATTCATGCATTTCAGCGACCAGAATGATAACCTTATTTACAGCTGGAGGAACTGAGAGGCAAAGGAGCAGGGTCTAAAGCCCTATTGCTGTCACCTGGGGTTTAAAGGACATGCCCCGATGCCACCCACACTCATGTGCCATGATGGCTCAGCTCCAAGGAGAGTTTCATCTTTCCAAATTTTAAGATACCTCTTCTCAAACATTTTACTTTTTATCATGTTTCCTTAACTATATAGATAATACATGAATTTGTTTTGCTAAAAATTAAAATATCAGCAGGTTGCTTAATTGCAATCTTACTGAATGTTGACTTGGTACTTTTCTGTTCACTCAATAATATGTCTTAGAGATTGTTCTCTACAGGCACAAACAAATCTATCTCATTATTTTAAACAACTTCAGGATTCATTTCCATGTGTGGGTATACCACTGCCTACTTAACCACTCTCATACTTATGGACATATAGGCTGTTTTTCAAAATGGTGACTTTTATGTGCTAAAATCAAAGGCACTTTATGGCACATAAAATTTTATTGTTATTAATACTCCTTGTCCTCGGAAACTTACCTTGATACTAAAAGGAAGGACTCCAAGGCCTGGAGCCAGATTCGAAACAACGTGAAGACACGTTGTTCCGCTGCTGTACTTCTAATGGCTCATTTTGCCATCCCTCTTAATAGCCTTCCCAGGCCCAGCTGCTCTTCACCTTCCCTGGCTCAGAGAAGTGGCTGACTTTGCCTGACTAGGAATGCAAGTATTCTTACAGCCAAGCTCCGATTCAGTTACACACTCGAAAATGCCAAAGGGAGGTCATAAAAGTGGAGCTAACAAGGTTCAAGTTTGTTTCCCCTCCCCCATCAAACAGGAATGGAATCACCTAGAGTTAAAAAGCCAAAACCACTGCACCATTCTGAGCAGGAATTGTGGTGTCTGCTTTCATCCCTTCTTAAAGTATGGAGGACAGATCCAAGCCTCTTCTTCCCAGGGCTCTGGGTAGAAGAGGCATGCACACGCCATGAACCACACAATCACAGCTTCTTTCTGCAGTTATCCGTGGCCTCCCACATTAGAAGTAGGCACAGGCTCTATAGGTCTTTCCCCCAGACCTGACAGAGGTGCCTGGTTATGATAACTAACTTGCACCAACTCAAACTGTGCCACGCACAGGAACTCTGCCAGCCGACAGGCACACATAACCACATGGCTCTTCTGTAAAGTCATGTGGGCCCTTGGACCATGCCTAGCATAAAAGGTTTACTGCAAGACAAAGAAAACCACGTTTGAGCAGCAGATTTCAGCTAATGTTCTAGACTCCAGGACAGGACCTTCATACATGACCCAACCCCAGAGCTGACAGAATTCTAGCACTTGCCAGAGGTCTACGGTTCCTAAGGGCACAGAACAGCGCCTGACACACAGTGGGGCTAAGGACTGAGCTGATGACTGGCACGAGTGTTATATTCTTTTCTAACCAACCACATAATCTCAAATCCTCCCTTTGATAACAAATAATTTGTAACATTTCTAATGCTAAGTAACAAATAATCCACTGTTACTAATTAAAAGTAAAGTGCTTGTACTGGCCTCTGGAGCGTGAGCAGCTCATTAGCATCTTTCAAAGGCTAACAATAACTGCTGTAATCTCCTGGTTAGGGCACCTCACACGTGCACTAGCATCGCCTAGGGTGGTGATCATCAAGGCTGGGTGTGCCTTAGAACCAGCTATGAAGCTTTTAAAAAGTACTGGTGCCCAGGCCTCGCCCCAGGGAAGTGACATAGAATCTTTGCTCTAGGGTCCAGATATCAGCACTTAGAAAAATCCTCCAGTTACTTCTCATTTCTGCCTAGCATTGAGAATAGCACCACAGGGGTCAATTTAAGTGGATATGTATGTAAATATAAATACATATATTCTTGACGTTGTAGTAGGTAGTCAGGCCATCTTTATCCCTGCATCAGAATCTTGATTGTTGAAGACTTTGCCTTTACTAAGACTAGGGGAAACACACACAGACATAAGTTACTCATTGACTATGTCTTTGGCTCTATTATGTGCCAGGCACTTTTCTAGACCTGAGATCCACCAAGAGACCGGGTCGCCTGCCCTCGTGGAGTTTTCACCTGAAGTACCAAAGGAAAACTGCATACAACAGAACACACTTCTGCCACGAAGCCGAGGAGGCTCAGGAAAGGCAGCAGTTGTACATGTATGAGGTTGTGAAGGATGAAGGGCACGAGACAAGATCTTAGAGAACCTGGCTTTCAACCTTGACTCTGCCTGTGTCCAGTTGAGCAAGTCCCCTCACCTCTTAGAGTCTCAAATCCTCAAGTTACCAAAGGACAGCTTTGAACGAAATGATGTCTAGGCCCCCAGCGTTTTACTGAGGTCTCGAAACCACTGAATCAAAGGGTAGAAAATAAGTGTTAATGACTGCAGCAGCGCAGCGGAGGTGATTCTCCAAACGCTCTACTAGGAAATGGTCCGTACAGCCTTCACCAGCCCAGTGTATTTCAACCAATTTCAGAACATGCCCCCATCTGATAAAAATGAAAATCTCATGCCTTCTGTTAACATGAGTAGAAATGTCAAGGTCAACTTGGGGCCCAAGCCAAATGAAAGTAACAGTGATTTTGAATATGATTTTCCAAACTTTGCTGGAGTCTGTGCCAAAAAGATAGTGATAAAAGGTCGGGAAGGGCTGTCAGCGACTCTATATTAAAATTAGTATATCTCCAAACAATGGGTTCTTTCTGAGGCCCCTACACTAATTCTTACAGTCTTATAAAGCCAGAGCCTGTACCCGCCGACTTTCCGAGACTGTGATGAGGAGGAGCACAACTGTCCGGTACAACTTCGGGAAGAACAGGTGTGTGGGAGAACCAGGTCATGTGACTGCATAATGACTCCCGCTCCTGCCCCTAAACTTTCTGAAAAGCTGCACTTACTTTATGAGATGAAATTTCACTGAATGGACAGCGGGATGATGAAGAGTTTACACTGAAGCAGTTTTTTCAAAGGGAGTCTGATTGTCATAGTAACGTTCTAAAAAGGTTTTGACATAACTTTGGAATTACTTCACGTCCATTTACACGGGACATCCACTCGGGGTGAGAGATAAGTGCTTCTGTTACCACAAAAATAGATAGAAAATCCATTTACCCTTTTTAGCCAGTGTATGAAAGCAGAAGAGAATTATTTTTAAAATGCAATGTCTGACTTCGAGTCAGGAATATTGGGGGGAAAATGTCTTGGTGTAGTTTGGAGTTTCCTAATAAAAGAAAACACTGCAGGAAAAATCTTAAGTATGGAAGCTTTGGGAAGCAGAGAAATTTAGGACCATTCAGGGTCATTGAGTCATCAGGAAGGACCCAGCTCAGGTAAGCAGGACCCTCTTACTCTAAAGACTGAAACCTTCCTTTGTAAACATTCCTGATGCTTACAATCTCACTGTCACATAGTTTCTGATAGGTAAGCTTGGCAGCTTAGTATGCATTCAACTTCAGAAAAGACCATCCCCATCAAAGGTATTCATTGTGCCCCTTTTTATAATGAGTCTTGCTAGAGCAAGGGAGAAAAGCTAAAAGATGAAGTTTCTGTCATTAAAGTCTTATAAGAACTACCCCCTTCCATCTGCTCAAAACCATTCTTATAACTGGGTATTGTTAAGCTCTTCAGAACCTCAAATTTGGATCGGGCTTCAGTATGTCTTGCTCATCTCCTAACTCAACGCATTGGAACAAGTGACACCTGAAGAAGTTAAGTGGCTTGTCCCAAGTCACATGCAGAGTTAGGCTGCAAATCTAGGTCTCCTACATCCAGGCCAGATGAAAAGTATCTCGGTACTTTTCTTCACAAAGATATGATAGCTGATATCTACTGCTCAATTCCCTTCAAAGTAAACATCCCTATATGTGTATGTTTTTCAATGTTTTCTGTCTCCCTGCTCCTATACAGAGATTTATAACTCTTTCACTTTAAAAAATATGTATAGATTCCCATTCCTTGGAGTGATAGCTGATTCCAGGTCTGGGACAGGGAAGGTACGAGATGAACGTGGAATGACTCCATGCTGGAAAACAGGCAGGTACTCACGGGCTGACTAACGGGGACTTGCAGAAAGGAGCAACTGCGCGGGGCTCATGGTGTCTAAATCTGGGCCATGCTGAGTGTTGAAAAGGGTAACGGGGGTAACTTATGAATGAAACATAATCCGTTGAGTCCATAGTGATAATAAATAAATAACATAAATGTATAAATAAGTAAATAGAGAAAGAAAGGGAAAAGGAAAAGCTCCTCTTTATAGAAGAATGCCAGATCATTAATGAAGAGAAAAGGGTCACACTAGAAAGTTCACTATTTTACAATCCCCAGTGAAATACCTGATTCAAGCAAAGTTCATCTATGAACACTAAAACCATTTTATGAAACATCACTGGGTGTCAGGATAATCTCCTTGCACTAAAGGATCACACGAAGACTACTTATTAAATAAAAAGGGGAGGAAAAGGCACCTTTTCAGTGGAGAGACACGTCAGGCAGCACCTTCACAAGTGACCAGACTTATTATCAAGAGAAGTGCTAGGGCCCAGGTATCAGTACTTTTTAACCCTTCCCAGCTGATTCTAATTTCCATCCAGAACTGAGAATACCATTCTAGAGTTTAGATTTACACAAATATGTATGTAAACATACATCTATTTTCTTAAAGTTGTAGTAAACAATTAAGCCATCCTTATCACGGTCACAGGATTTTGACTGGTCAAGGCTCTGCCTCACAAAGACTATACTATGGAAAAATACATCATATGTATAGTGAGAGAGAGAGGGGTGGGAAGAGAGAGAGAGACGGGGGGAGGTGGGGGGGAGAGAGCTCCACTATAAAATATTAATAATTGAATCGAGGTAAACAGTATACATGTGCTCATTGTACTATTCTTCCAATTTTTTTCAATGTTTCAAAATTTTAAAATAAATCAAACCTTTTTATAAAATAGGAACCCTAGAACTTAAGTTCCACGAAGCAAGGGATGTTTGTTTTGTCTGTTCCTCTCACTGATGTGTACTGAGCGCTTAAGCAGTCCCTGGCACACAGTAGGCACTCAATAAGCATGTGTTTAATTTAAAAAACAAACAGAAAAGAAAGTGGCTCTAGCTTAGAGTCTAAGGGGGCGGAAGCCAGGGAGCCGGCTGTCTGCAGGCGTGGGCCCTGCCAGCCAGCGTTTTTTCAGAGCTCCTCTGGAGCCGCAGGAATGCCAGGACCAGGCTCCTGCGGGCAGTGCTCTCTCAGCTGCATCCGCTTTGGGTGCCGCCAGCTGGGCAGAAGGTTGGGGAAAGAGGAGTCACTCAGCCAGAATGGCTTACCCGTGACCTGCTTTCCCGCCACCCACCACGATCTGACTGGAAATGGCAAGATGTTTCTATGAGAGTGTAAAAACTTAAGCTTCCGTCAGCACACACCGCTTCAGGCACCCCATAGATTCAGGAGCAAACTTGGATGTCTGTTAAACCACCTCTGTCAGGAGATCTAACAGACCCCATGCAAATGGTGAAATTAAAATCTTACAGTAAGGCAATGGCTGACTTCTTCCTTCACTTTATCGCCTTTCATGCCACAAAAAGCAATATATTATTTTTTAAAGTTTTGTACGATTCTGCCAATTGATGACTTATTACTTCATTTCCCAATTCTGAGGTTGAAGAAACATATGTATTAAGAAATGGCTGGCATATGAATGAAACCAAAATGCCCGAGGAGCTTCAAGGAGAAGGAGAGCACCAGGGCAGTGCTAAGGGATTCTGGGGTGTGTCATAGACTGAGGGGCTCCCCTGAAGGCCAGCCAGAGAAAGGCTTCTTTCTTTCCTCCTCTCTCTTTCTCTACTTTCTTTTGCCATCTCTTTAATTTTTTCCTCCCTTAATCCATCCTTCCTTCTTTCTTCTCTCTCTCTCTCTCTCTCTCTCTCTCTCTCTCTCTCTCTCTCTCTCTCTCTCACACACACACACACACACACACACACACACACAATGATTGAAACTAAACTGAAGCTCAGGTTGACCTCAGCCTCCACTTTTCAGCCACCTGGTAAGTGGAGACAGGCCATCTTAATAGTGACTGTTTGAGAAGGAGGTGCAGACCCTTTTAACTAGAAAAGTCCCCCAGGCATGTCATCTCTTTCCTGTGTAGACCTGCAAGGGAGGTGATCTTACCTCTCCCAGTTGGAGGGAGCCTGGCAGTGCTTTCTGAACTGAATTCACAAAGAAAGGGAAGAGCCTGTTTGGAAAGACACACTCTTCTGCTGCCAACACAAGCAGATCTTGTAGGGTGGAGGGAAACTGCAACCCCTCCAAGATCTTTGCTCTCCTTGGGGGCTGAGGCGCTCAGGTTTCACAAAGGAATTTATAGAGCAGACTGACGCCTCTGGCGTTGGAACCAGCTCAGGACGAAGTGGCGAGTTTGAAGAGGGACAGGCATCCTTCTCGACTTTTGTGGGCTGGTGATTGTTTACCGGGGATGAAAATGTCCTCTCACTGAAAAGGAATGTTTGGCAAGGAAATGACCTCTGGAGGCACAACCCAATTGTTCCCTCGGGAGTCAGTCTGGTTAATAACAGATCAGAACCACCAACCTGGACAGATCGTACTGGGCAGCGCATGGGAGGGGGCGGAGTCACGGGAGCTTTGTGATGTTTAAAACAACTCCTGCCTTCAAAAGACAGCTGTCCTCTTTTCTTGGTAAATTATGTAAGGCAAAAGAAGGGAAAAAGGGGAAATGAGGTTAGAAATCATATCGAAAAAATAAAAGGAATGTTTGATTTGTTTGCGTAAGCATTTCCTACTGTACCTCTTAGCTCAGAGCTTGTCCTAGGTGCCTTCAAAACCATGTATGAGGATGAGTTGCTCTGGTTGCCAATATCTACACTTGGATGAAGGAGATAGAGATGATGATCTTCCTTATTTGGTAGCTCTGGAAGCCACATTCCCTCCTCACCTCTTTTCTCATAAGAACCCAGCCCTGGTTCGCAGAAGCCAAGCCATTCAGCAGCCCCCACCCGTGGTACTGCCTTATCTCAGAGTCTTCACTGAGGAATTCCAAGGCCCACCCGGTACTCCGGATGTGCTTCAATTCATGGCCTGCCACTTGGCTCCTCTTGTCATGACAAGCAGATAACATAGCTCACATGCCTTCTCCTTTCCTGCATACCAACCGGACCCCAGATCTGAAAAGGAAACACACCACAAACCACAAGAGGTGGGGTTTTATTTTTATATAGGCATCGTTAAGACTGAAATAAACCTAGAATTGTGAGAAGTGCTTCCCCATAGTGTTTCAGTTTATTCTCTCAATCACCCTGGGATTGTAACAGATGAGGAAATTAGCAGATGCAGAGGTTAATTAAATATCCACAGTGACATAGCAAGGGTGTATATGTGCATGTGTGTGAGGGGGGTGTGAATTCAAACTCCAAACTGACTCTGGGTCCAGAGCACCGTTATTGTCATTAAATCCCATCACTAAGAATGACCCTGATGACAACCATTGTCAAGAAGATTTACCAAGTTCAAACATCATTAACTTCAAGACAAGTCATAGTCTTTCTTCAAGGCTTGGTGTCAAAAGGTACACTTCCGTTATTCATCAACATCACCATGGTTACAACCACAACTCAAATGTAATTTACAAGTACCTTATGTCTGAGAAACAACAAGAAAGTAGAGAAAATATTCGTCAAACATATTAGTAATTGAACTGGTATAACTATGAAATAAAATGTCGGGAATATGTCCAAATCAATAAATATGAATCAGTGAAATACCTCCTTTAAAAGACCAATAGATACTCTCATGTGGGGTAAAACAATACAAACCCAGCTATATGCTGTTCATGAGAGACACACATACCAGAATGACACGGGGTGGTAGACAATGAAGGCATGGCCAAAGAGACATCATGTAAACGCTACCAAAAACATGCAGAAGGGGTAATATTAGTACCAGACAAAATAAGTCAAAGAAAAAAGGACTAAATGGGACAAAGGGATGAAAAACACAAGCCAACAAAAAAGTTCTACCAGGAATTAATTTTTATGCCGTCAACAGCTATGCAGTCATCAAAAGATCTAAAGACCGGATCTGTGCTCTCAGGCCTGCTAAGAACAATACACGGGGTAAAAAGCACTCTTTGGGCCCCACAGAGAACTGTTTCTTCCAGTGGGTAATTTGTCTGCAGCATATTTAAAGCAGGCAGCTTAAGCTCAGACTTCCAGAATTGGAATTTTCAAAATATTTCAGGGAGAGGTTATTTACGCTGTACGAGCATTTTACATCAGGGAAGCATTATAACAAATAGACCATGAAAATCACACCACATCCTAAGGAAAAACAAAAGGCCACAGAAGGTTCTTGGAGCTTTCTCTTCAGGAAATCCTCAAGCACTCAAGGCTCTCTCCAGTTACGGTGATGCGTTCATAAATTCCCCCTAACAAACTCATTCCAGCATCAGAAAATGACAAATCAATCAGACTTTAGAGGATTGATAGCTGAACTCTTCCAGGACTGGGAACACAAAGCCAGGAAAGGAATTTATGCCAGAAAATTAAACCCCTTCTTGCCAGAAATGAAAATAAAGACGGGGGGGAAAAAAAAACAGTTACTTCTTTTCAACTCTAGTCAACCATTTTTTAGGCAAAAGAGTGAAAATGCAGTTTAGCGCTCCTTACAGGTGAGAGGGCATTTCTCCCAAAATTAAGGAACAAAAGCGTTCAGTTCTCGAACTCGGCTCATCTTCTTCAGCCGGGCTTGAGTCTGTGGGGGAAAGGGGCCAAGAAGCTAATGAGGGGGAAGGTTTTTTCTTTACTAGGCACCTGGGTTCCTAAGTGATATCCTTCGAGGGGACACAATCTGAGTTTATGTTAAAGAAAAGCCTAAAACTAGTAGGTGCTAATTTAGAGTTTATTCTGATAAGTGTACATTAGACCATGAATTGGTTAGAAAAGCTGAATGAATAGTTTCTAAGAGAAGAAAGCTGTTTCTTCCTGATCCTTTGTTAGGTCACACTAAGGTGAATTCCTTTTCTTAAAGGGGAGTTGATGCAGTAGAGTTGAGCGCACTACTACCTTCTGTTCTACATCCAAAGCAAATAAATGCCTCCGAACTGTGTGGGAACATAGAAAGCAGACCCCACTGGGTCATTGACCAGCAAGGGTTTTTGGTGTGTGAATGAGTTGAACGCACACAGGTACACACACATACATATATACATGTATCTATTTATATAAATGACAAATAAATAAATAGATGAGGGAGAGATGTTCATTTGGGGTCTTCTTCTATCTCTCCCTTTCTATTCCTTGTGTTCTCTTTTTCTTCTCTGTCTCCTGACTCTGCCTCTGTTTCATTCCGTTTGTCTGCCAGTGGGCAGGTCTTGTCTCTGTTGCTTCTCCATGGAGCTCAGCATATTTCTCTCAGTCATTGGCTATCTGCCCTTCTCTCTTCCTCTTTTTGTCTCCCTCCCTTCCTTACTCCTGCTTTGGCTCTGGCTCTGGCTGCTGCTGCTGATGCTGCTATGATGCATTTTCTATTGATGGAGTGAGCATTAAGGATGCCCAAATATGGTAACGGGTTTCAGTCAGGGCTGAGATCACGGTAGACAGGCAATGCTTGCACTCTGCACAGTGCTCAGGAAACTCAGCGCTGTCAACACTGGCCCACCTTATGTTCAGACGCTTATGGTCAGGAGGAGACAGAGTAATGTAACCAGGCTCCAGTTTATAAAAGGCAGCGGAGGCTGTCTGTTGGCAGCTGCCATTTATCACAGTTCAGTCGATGTTCTACCCCACAGCAGTATGCATTCATGCCTGTTATGATCACTTTGCTGGGCTCTTCATGGAGTCGAAACCATCTTCCTTAGAATTACTTAGACAATTAGAGAAAATCCCTGGATTAAAAAAAGCTCAGGTACAACAATGAAACCATTGAAAAAAATGTTTTTAAAAAAGCTAACCTCCTTTTAAAAGAATGTTCAAAGAAATTGCCACATTGGAGTTCTGAGACGTAAAAAATTCCTCTCACTTCTTTCTGTGGCTAGAGCCAGGAACCTTCTAGAATACTGCAATTGCTTGTTGCCTAGAGTGAAGGATAAAGGATAAAGGATTAAGGATAAAGGATAAAAGATAATTTTGTTTGCCTGAGATTTAACCCACCTGAGTATTTTTCCAACATGTTCCTTGAACAAAAGCCTGGCTAAAAAACTTTCAACCAACCTATGGGGGAATAACTCTTCTAATTAAAGAGCTTCGCTTAATTAAGTACTCAGCCATGCCATTTTAAGGAATTCATTTTTACTGAATCCTTCTAGAACCTACAGAAAAATCTCCAAAATGGATGGCATCAATTCCAGCTGCAGAAGACAGCTGCCATGAGGGGCCAGGGGGGCAGGCTATAATGCAGGATGTCATGGGCACAGCCCCAGTTTTCTATATGTCCTTTCTGTGGTCTTTCCTTAAGGGGAGTCCAAGTCAGAAAGGCAGGGAACCTTATCCTTTAAATTCATGGCTCATGAAATTGATTAGAAAAGGCTTATAAAGTCTTTCTGAAGGGCTATCTAAGGTGTGAAACTTTGCACCTAGGACAAATTCTAAACTGTAATGAGACTTTCCCCTCAACCCATTCGGTTTATTACCATTTATTGAGCACTCATCATATGCCACACCCTGGGATAAACGTTTAATTAGCTCATTTAAATTTCATAGTTACATTTTAATACAGATAAAATTATTTTCACTAGTTTGCAAATGAAAAAGCTAAACTGGATGGGTTAAAGCAGTTTGTTTACACAGCTAGGAAGGGAGAGATCTGGGATTCAAACCCAGGTCTGCTGACCTTACAGTTTGTGTTTTCAAATAAATACCTGTCTCATGGGCAGATTTGCCACCTAAGACATCAGCTACGGGGAGAAAATTGGCTCTGAACCTCAGTGGCAACAAATATCCCAGATGAGGAGCCTGCTTACCCTCCCCGGCTCTGTTCAATAAATCTCAGAATGTTGTGGAAAGCATTGTAATAAAAACTATTTAGATTTCTTAAGCCCTATACCATTTGTAAAGCCTAATATCTATTATTTTGAATAATCTTTTCAAGAATGCATATTCCCATTTTAACAGAAAAAGAGACTAAGATCCAGAAAAAGAGACTATATTCCCAATGACTGACCGTCAAGAGTTGGGCCAAGGAAGACCTGACTCTTTGTCCAGTGCCCTGTGAGCTACTTCTCCTGGGACAACTCCAATTAATTGATCATTACTAGTCTGAAGTGTTGTTTTGAAAAACAGTCTCAGGGTGAATCAAAACTTAGCAAGAAAAAAATGTTGTGATTGATGAGCTATGTCTGCACGGGCACCCGTGTTACGAGCAGCAACACACTCACACAACTAGGTTGTCTCTGGTCTGGTTAGTGCAACCACACGATTTTACAGGAGAGGAAATGGAGGCCCACCTCAGAAATTCTGAGACTTCTCAGAATTTGAATTAAGTTGATTTCAACTGAACTGAAACTGAATTGAATGAATTGAAGTGAATTGATTTGAACTGAATTGAACTAAACATACCTGGACCAATGAAAGTATGAGGGGGGGAGCCAAAAAAACCCAGAATTTATTTATAAAAAATTGTATATTTATTCTTACATGTTTAAACTTCAGTTACCTTCAAAGTCATCTCCATTTGATGCAATATACCTGTTGAGATGTTTTTTCCACTGATCAAAACATTTTTTTTAATATATTTTATTGATTATGCTGTTACAGTTGTCCCATCTCCTTCCCATCCCCCGTCCTGCACACCCCTTCCGCCCACACTCTCCCTCCTTAGTTGATGTCCATAGGTCATATATATGAGTTCTTTGGCTTCTATACTTCCTATACTATTCTTAACCTCCCCCTGTCTATCTTCTACCTACCATTTATGCTTCTTATTCCTTGTATCTTTCCCCCTCTCTCCCCACCCACCCCCTGATGATAACCCTCCATGTGATCTCCATTTCTCTCACTCTGTTCCTGTTCTAATTGTTTGCTTAGTTTGTTGTTGTTTTGTTTTTAGGTTCGGTTGTTAATAGCTGTGAGTTTGTTGTCATTTTACTGTTCATATTTTTTATCTTCTTTTTCTTAGATAAGTTCTTTTAACATTTCATATAATAAGGGCTAGGTGATGATGAACTCCTTGAACTTGACCTTATCTGGGAAGCACTTTATCTGCCCTTCCATTCTAAATGATAGCTTTGCTGAATAGAGTAATCTTGGCTGTAGGTCCTTGCCTTTCATGACCTGGAATACTTCTTGCCAGCCCCTTCTTGCCTTCAAGGTTTCTTTTGAGAAATCAGCTGACAGTCTGATGGGCACTCCTTTGTAGGTAACTGTCTCCTTTTCTCTTGCTGCTTTTAAAATTCTCTCTTTATCTTTCATCTTAGGAAATGTAATTATGATGTGCCTTGGTGTGTTCCTCCTTGGGTCCAACTTCTTTGGGATTCTCTGAGCTTCCTGGACTCCCTGGAAGTCTATTTCCTTGGCCAAAGTAGGGAAGTTCTCCTTCATTATTTGTTCAAATAAGTTTTCAATTCCTTTCTGTTCCTCTTCTCCTTCTGGCACCCCTATGATTCAGATATTGGAACGTTTAAAGACATCCTGGAGGTTCCTAAGCCTCTCCTCATTTTTTTGAATTCTTGTTTCTTCATTGTGTTGTACTTTAATGTTTCCTTCTTTCTTCTGGTCCACACCATTGATTTGAGTCCCATTTTTCTTCTTCTCACTGTTGGTTCTCTGTACATTTTTCTTCATTTCCCTTATCATATCCTTCATTTGTTCATCTAATTTGTGACCAAATTCAACCAAATCTGTGAGCATCCTGATTACCAGTGTTTTGAACTGTGCATCTGATAGGTTGGCTATCTCTTCGTCACTTAGTTGTATTTTTCCTGGAGCTTTGATCTGTTCTTTCATTTGGGCCATTTTTGTTGTCTTGGTGCGCCTGTTACATAGTAAGGGGCGGAGCCTTAGGTGTTCACCAGGACAGGGTGGCCACGTCGCTGCGTAGTGATGCTGTTTGTGGGGGAGGGGACCGAGAGGGAACAATGGTGGTTGCTCCACTCTCTGCTGGCCCTCAGTGACCCTCCGCGCCACCCACAGTCAAAATGGGCCCCTCTGGCGCTGGTTCCGGTGCTGATTCCCCGTGGGAGGGCTTATGTACGCTCCAGGACCCTGTGGGTCTCTACAACGAGCTCTCCTGTGAGGCTGGGAGTATCTCCCGCTGCCGCCACCTCAACCCCCACAGGAGTTTTCAATCAGAGGCTTTAAGGCTTTTTTTCCCTGAGCTAGAAGTCTGGGTTGCAGGGTCCATCTCGCTCCCCAGTTGTTCCTCCCGGTTTATCCTCACGAGGGAGTGGGACTCCTGGTCCGCAGCCGCCACCTCTCCCGGCCATCCGTGCCTTTCCCGGATCTGCCAGCCACCGCCCTGCCACACGAGTCCTCTCTGCCCCTCCTACCAGTCTGGATGTATGTTTCTTAATTTCTTGGTTGTCGGACTTCCATACGGTTTGATTTTCTCTCAGTTCTGGTTGTTTTTTGTTTTAAAATTTGTTGCTGTCCTTCTTTTGGTTGTGCAAGGAGACACAGTGTGTCTACCTATGCCTCCATCTTGGCAGGAGTCTCAAAACAATTTTTGAACTCGTCAATTTTGATGCCTTTTAGTGCTTCTGCTGTTTTTTTGTTTCACCTCTTCCACATTGGCAAAATGTTTCCCTTTGAAGACTTTCAAACAAAACAAAACAAAAAGTTGCTTGAGGTGATATCAGTGAATAGGTAGGATGGGGCACAGGGGTTATGCCTGGGTCAAATACTGGGTCAAAATCTGCTGAGCACTCAGCACTATGTGGGAAGGTGTTCTCATAAATCACTCATCATGAAATGGGCAAATGTGTTGCAAGAGTCTTCAAAAAAAAAAAATTCACTGGAGCTGGACACAGCCTCTCACAACAACACCAGCTGGTACTCTGGATACAGAGGGGTTCCTAGGATACTCACCTAGTGAGGTAAGCCTATACTACAAGGGGCTCACCCTCCAGAAGATAAGTTCTGGGTTTTTTTGTGTTCCCCCACCATAATGTTAGGCACAGTGGTCAGTATATTACACAGTGAAATATCAAAATAAAACAGGAATAGAACTAGATTGTGAGAAGAAAGATACAGAACATTTCCTTATCTCACATTCTCACTATCCAGAAATTGCTTGTAAGTAACTAGTAGTAAATAGTATTAATTCATACACTTAATAAGATGTTGAGTGGCACTTTTCTTCTTGCCCTAAATTTGTTGTCTAGGGCCTCCAGCTGAAAAACAAGGAGAGCGGCCACACACTATAAGAATTGGGGCCGAAACGTTGCTCTAGGGAAGACATGGTAGAACTAGCTCTGTGGAAGCCCCATTATCTTCATTCCTCTACTACCTCTTCAATCTAAGTGAATGACTATCCACTTCATCAGACAACATGCCCTTTTAATAACAAATATTCAAGGCCAATTTGCCATCATAAAATGCAATAATTCATAGATAACATAACTTGTATATACATATAATTCCCCACCCCCAAAACCAATATAATGCCCTAAC
>VMDR010009582.1:0-33053 GCA_007922815.1 Macrotus californicus
TTTTTTTTCTTTGAGGTTGGTTTCTAGTTTCAGTCCCTTGTGGTCAGAGAAAATGCTTGATATGATTTCAATTTTCTTGAATTTGTCGAGGCTTGTTTTGTGTCCTATCATGTGGTCTATCTTTGAAAATGTTCCATATGCGTTTGAAAAGAATGTGTATTTTGCTTCTTTGGAATGCAAGGCTCTCTCTATATATCAGTTAAGTCCAAGAAATAGAGACTTTTGGAAGAAGAATATATTTGGGCTTAGATCTGTGACCTTTGAGCTGATGACTCAGCTGGCAGGCTGGCTGGACAGGACTGGTGGTCAGGCAGTGACCTTGCCTCACTGTGGGGTTCTCTCAAGAGTGATACTGGTTGAAGTAAGGAGGTTGTTGTCTACACAGTTGACTTACATTTATGATTTTTGTGGCAAAATTTCATCATAGTAGGAATAAGGTAAATGTGTAAGAGCAATAAGGCCAATGTGGGTTGAAGAGGTGTCCAAGTATGCATAAAGCAGAGAGAAGAAAATGCAACAAGGCTCCTTCCTCCTTTGGACTACATAGGCACTATTTTTCAGGGCAAAATTAGGGGGCAGAAAGTCGAATCCCATACATCTGGCTTTTAATCCCAGTGCTTTCATTTCCTGGGCTTTCTGAGAGGCAGTGTTGCCTAAGGTTAAAGGCTTGGGTTTCAGAACTGGAACATCTGGAAGCACATCCTGGCTTCGCTCCAGCACTTACTGACTTTGGGACTTTGAGCAAATTACTTAAACCCTCTGTGCCTCCATTTTCTAATCTGTTAAATTGGGATAAGAATAGAACCTTCCACATTGGGTAGTTTCTCGGATCAATTGGGTTACTATAAATAAAACAGCTTTCTAAGGACTGGTTAGTAGCAGTGTTCCTCTGTATTTAGGAGAATCAATAGTTTGAGTGATGTTTGACATCTAGAGGACTCAGTGTTCTGGTCTATAGAGATGGAGTTGGTAACCCTAATACATGCCCACCTCCCTCCCTTTCAAGAGTGACAGAGGGTGCATTCTAAGTAGGCTCTTGCCTTTACTTCAGATATTTACTTGGGGTTCTTCATGTCATATCAGACTTTACCATTTGATAATCATTTTCTTTTCCCTAGACTCACTGCTAAGAAGCCAATATCCAGATGAAACAGACCTTTGACACCTGTAACTTGAATCCCTGTCTCTAGTGTGTTAGATTTGTTCAGTTACAACTGACAGAAAAAAAATTCAAGCATACATTAAAAAGTGAATTTGGGGCTCATGCAGATGAGAAATCTGGGGTCGTTTTAGCTCCTGGCATGACTCGACCTAGAGCTCAAATGCTGTCACTGAGGCTCCATCTTCCTTGCTCTCTAGTCTTGCATCTGTCCCCTCTATGTGGGCTTTGGAAAAATATACCTTTTAGATTGTGTTGTCACCAGTTCAAGAAAGGAATCTGAACTGGTTCTGCTTTAGTGACAAGCCCCACTCCTCAATCATTTATAGTATTCAGAGTAGTGGTATGCTGTGATTGGCCAGACCTGGGTCATGGGCCACTTTTGTGTCCAGGAGCCAGGTCTGTAAGCAGAAAAAGTCAGATGAGGGCTTCTGGGCAGCCTGGAAAGATATCTCCTGTAATATATCATATCCACTCAGCCATCTACAAATGCAGGCTGGGAATATCTCCCTCTTGATGGTTGGCTGCAGAAACCATAGCAACATTGTTTTTTTTTTTTTTTTTACTCTTCCTGGTTTGGTTTCTTGTCAGTTAAAAAAAAAGATGCAGTATCTTCTAAAATTCAGTGCACCAACCATAGTGAAAGGAATATCAGATTGTGGTTTGAGCTGGGCCCTGGGGTGTCCAGGAACATTTGAAGAATTGGGGCTTGTTGAAAGTGCTTGGAGGCCAATTTAACTTTCCTCTGCTCTCCTCCCATATGCTGGCAGTAGATTGCTTTTCTGACCTCCTCTGGGCACTGTGAAAATCAACACATTAACGTTCTTGGCTACTTTGATATCCTTATGTCTTGGGGATTAAATACTTCCCAACAATGCTTTCCTTTGCATTCTTTCATGCATAATTCACAAAAAGGGATAGTTCTGTTTTAATTCTAAGAAATCAAAACTATTCTCTCCATTCCATTTTTTTTCTTTTCTTCTACTTTTTAAAATACACTATACACTTAGACAGTGTTAGTAATATTACATAATTTTGAGCACATGGTTCAGGTCACTTGAAATTCTCCCCAGTCTCATTCTTTGTTCTAGATTTCAGATCCTCTGTGTCTGATGTATTATTCACTATGTGATTCTCATGGAACAGGATGCATTATTTACCAGGTTGTGGGCTTTCTAAAATTCCACAAGCTTTCTCGTAAATTTGTAAATAGCATACTGAGCTAGTCTGGGTTGCTGAGTCGGACAGGCTTGCATGGACATCTTGATATATGAACTTCTTTATTCTCTGGATGATATTTTGTTTCCAATTCTTGCATATTCTGGCAAGAGAAATTTTGATGCTTTATATACTAATATGGCCTATCAATTCTATCCCTCTGTAATTTACAGAATTTATAGAATTAGTGGTATCAGACAAAAGGCATCATAAACTAAAGCAAGGACTAGTGTATGTGTATGTGGTGCCTGTAATTTGTTGGGTTCAACCCAGTTTCTAGAAGAGCATGCAAGAATTTATTTACCACTAGGGGGCAGTAGGGTGATGCACTTTTGTATTTCTTACCTTGTAAAAAGATTGGTTCTAGAACTTTATTTTTTAATGATTAACTAAAGATGTTTTTATTGATTTTAGAGAGAGAGGAAGGGAGGGAGAGAGAGACAAACATTGACGTGAGCAAGAAACATCTATTGGTTGCCTGCCGTATAAATCCCCATCAGGGATCAAACCCGCAACCTACGAATGTGCCCTGACTCGGGATTAGACCTGCAGTCTTCTGGTGTAGGGGACAACGCTCCAACCACTCAAGCCACTGGACTAGGATGGTTCTAGAACTTTTTAAAAAAGGCTTGCGTTCTTTGTCCCTGGATTGTGATGGGGCTAAGGCATGCTGAGGTGTTGGTGCTCATGCTAATTTCAGTAATACTTCAGGTTTTTGTAGCTAGTAGTGTGTTGGTAAGTGTTTATGAATAAGCTTGCTGGGGGAAAAGCCCTGATTTGTAGCATTTCTGTGATGTAAATATTCTTATCATGGCTGATTTCAAGCTATTGATCTGATGTCACCGCATGTGGAGTTGGGAAGACAGATTCTGCAAGTACAGAATCAGGACAGATAAACCAGCTTCAGCACACCATGACAGGCTTTCGTCTCTCTCATTCCCAGGCTGTATTGTTAGTTTTGTTTACAGATGTACCTATCTTAAGTCTTCTTTAACAGTTTAAAAGCCAGAGAACACGTGCCTGGTACTTTTTTGTCTCCCCGCACTGCACCCAGCATGATGCTTTAGACATTTTAACTTTTTAAATGAAAACTTTTTTGAAGAATAATATACATACAAAATATACAAATTGTCAATGGACTGTCAATCAAACAAAAATGAATTTTCAGAATAAGTGCAGTCAGCCCCCAGATCAAGAAACAGTGTGTCACCAGCACCCTAGAAGCCCCCATGTACTTCCTTCTGTCGTTAACCTGCTGCTGTCCTGAGTTCTAAATCCATAGATGAGTTTTATGTATTTTTGAAATTTCACATAAATGAAACCATATAGTATGCAGTCTTTTATGTCTGGCTTCTTTCCATCATGTTATGGGATGCATTCATCTGGTTGCAGATAGTTGTACAGTAATTCATTATGTGAATATACCATAGTTTCTTATGTATTCTTCCGTGGTTGGTCATTTGAATTGCTTCCAGCTTGGGGCTATTAGAATAGGGTTACTAGGTTCATTCAAGTGTGTGTCTCTGATGAACAAAGGCACATAGTTCTGTTGGGAATAGGCATAGGTGAACTGGTAGATAATCTGGTATGTAAGTATCATGAAGCTGTAGCTCTTCAAGACATCCTGATTTGGGGGACCCACATGGATACATTTCCATTAGACTGAGGTGGAGGATGATGGCTTTAAGTGATAGTAGAGGTATTTATCCAGGTGTAAATCTGGAAAGAAAAGTCATTAGACAGGCTAAACATGGGTGGGGACTGCAGTGATGAACTGGTGATTGTCCAGAGTGGCGACTCATATCCAGAAAATCCAAGATGGTGAGTGGATGTTGGTGGAGCATGGCTTTGGGGAGTCTAAGAAGTGTCAATAGCTGGAGATTTAGGCAGATAAAAGATTAAAACCAGGGAACACATTCATGAACTCAGATAAGCATTTGTTGTTTACCTACTATGCACCAGCCACTGCACTAGGTACTGGTGATACTATAGTAGTTAAAACATAGTTATGCTTTCAAGGAGCTTATACTCTAATTACAATGAGAGACAAGGAGCCAGGCAACTACTGTTTAGACAAGTGCTGAGTACTTTGATGAGGGTATCACAAAGTGCTCTGGGAGAACAGAGGAAGTGTGTGTCATAACCCAGCCTAGGCTGGGGTAGGGAGTGAGTGGGGAAAGAGTTCAGAGGGGAGAGGTATGAAGGTGACTTCTGTAGGAGATTGTATAATATGTGAATTCAGACGGAGAGAATGAATGGGATAGAGAGGGTTCATCAGGCCTGTGTGGTAGACCTGCGGCAGAAATGGCATGGTGGAGTAGCGAAATGGGAGATGATTTGCATTGTGGCTGCAGCCTAGTATAGACAGGGTAGGCAGGGAGAGTGACCAGAGATGAGACTGGTGTGGAAGTTAGAGTTGGACCTAACTCTAGAGGTTTGGTGCTCTATTGTAAAAAACATGGCAAGCTATTTAAATGTTTAAGCAAACTTGGCTATGCATATTCCTTGGGACAGGTGATCAAGGCAGGGCCTGTTCCCCTCAAGGTAGAATCTTGACCTTAGGAATAAGATTGCAGTCCATTTAGGACTATTGAGGTCAGTGATTATTGTTACTGTAATTGTGTGCTGATAAACTAGCTGTCTGGTGGGAAAACAGGGGAAGTGGGGAACTCTGATTTATAGTGTTTGCCAATTTCTATGGTGTAAATATTTCTACCCAGCTTGCTAAAATCCTGAAAATTTAACAGCTGGTTCTTGAGGACCAGTATGAGCCTTCAGCACCACGATTGTGCTGCTCCATTGGCTCAGTCACAAAGATCCTGAACATTGCATTGGAGATCCTTAACCAGTAGCTTTCACTCTTCACTGTGTGTCATCTCCTGTGGTGCCTGTCAAAGCATAGGTCAGTGGGCCCACCCCCAGAATTTATGATTCAGTAGATCTGGAATGAGGCCTGACAGTTTGCATTTCTAACAAGTTACCAGGTGATGGAATGCTTTAGGTCTGGGGCCATGCTTTGTGAACCACTGCCTTTAAACTACCCCTTCATGGCTATCCCTGGATGAGATTGGTCCCAGATTCTTATGGAGGGGCTGAGCCTATGGAAAATTGCTCCCCTCATGTGGAGAAGAGGAAAACAAGGCAAGGATGCATGCCAGTCATGGCAGAGAAGACATTGAAGGCAGCAGGATGATGTAACAGGGATCAGAATTTGTACTTAGATCTGGATTGAGTATTGCCTTTGCTGAGTGAATGTAGGTGTGTTATCCAAACTGAAGCATAGGTGATTTTCCCATTTCAGAATTGGGGCTCTGATATCATTTATCTCAGAGACTTGTTGTGAAGATCATGGGAAGCAAACTGCCAGCTATTCTATATTATTACAAACTGTAACTGCAAAAGACTATACAGGTGTTAGCTCCTGCTTTTAGACGTGATCACATGGGAAGCTGAAGCTCGGAGAGGTTAAATGATTGTAGAGCTAGGACGAGGCCTGCTGATTTTCAGTTTTGAGCCCTTTCTCTTTTTATGAGTGGTTTTCAAATATTTCTTTTAGCCTTTCTTCAAATGAATTCTTAGGAGGGAGGATAGC
This sequence comes from Macrotus californicus, assembly GCA_007922815.1. Classification (NCBI taxonomy): domain Eukaryota; kingdom Metazoa; phylum Chordata; class Mammalia; order Chiroptera; family Phyllostomidae; genus Macrotus; species Macrotus californicus. The sequence continues at coordinate 5,970 of VMDR010009582.1, forward strand.
ATTGGAAATGATGAAAGAGGAGTCATCCTATTGAAGTAGGAGAAGGTAACGCACACTGGACACCCAAGTCAATGCCTGAACCTTGAGGTGTCAGAGTCCAGGGCGAAAACCCAAGTGTTCACCTGCTATTTTCTGGAGGCACCTTCTGTAGGGGGTGGTAATGGGCAGGGTCACTGGGCAGGAACTTGGTTGGCTTTAGGGTAAGGTCAGCACCAGTGAGTCTCATGTTGGCGACACACAACATTTCCTGAGGAAGCTTTGGCAAAATCCTAAAGCCTGGGTTACCCCCCATGCCAATTAAATCAGAGTATCTGGGGTGTGAGTCAGTAGCTGTACTTGTAAGTTCCCTGGATGATTCCAGTGTGTGGACTAGGTTGACAACCAGGTGTATACCTGTGGTTCTCACAGTGTGGTCCCTGGACTATCAGCATCAGCACTGCTGGAACTTGTTAGAAATGTAATTTCTCAGACCCCACCCTAGAGTCTCTACATCAGAAATCTAGGGTCAAAGGCCAGAAATCTGTGTTTTAACCAGTTTTGCCGATAATTCTGATGCATGATGATTTGAGAGCCACAGTTCCAGAGCAGACAAGCTCTTGATGATGGGGGGGGGGTAGACATGCCCATAAATGTTGAATATCATTCCATCACTTGAGGAGCTGTTCCAGACTACCCTCCTTGAGGTTCTGGTGGGCTGTTCCTTAGAAGGCTCTCTTCTCAATGTGAACTACTGGCCCAGGGAGCCATGGGACTTACCAGGCTGTGTCTTGTCCCTTGGGAAAGAAAACAGGGGAGATCATTTGTGAGCATCATGAGGATTGGCCCCTGTCTCTCTCCTTCAGTTCAGAGGCTTCCTCAATATGAGACTGGGATTTTAGCAGTGACAGGCCTGGCAGGGCCCTGCTCCTGTAGTAAGAGGTCGGTGATGAGTTCTATCATCTGACTTAACCTAGAGACCCAGATGTCTGGCTCTTAGTGTTCTCTGGATTGCCTAGGTGTTTTTTGTTTGTTTTCTTTTTCAAGTGGTGAGATTGAAGTAATACATATATTCTACATATGTTATGATTTTTTATTTTTTTCTCAGTTTAACTAGAATTGCCATGAGGAAATTAGAAAATGAGGGAGATCATGCCTGCTAGCTGGAGGGAAGGTAGGAACAGGTCTAGATTCGAATGAGATGAGGGAAGCATCAGGCGAGAAGCAGAAAGTTGAAAGCAGGGGGCTCTGGAGAGACGGACACCTGGTAAGAGCCTTCATTGATGGCCAGGGCTGGGAGCAGGGGAATAATCGTGCTCACCTTACTCATCCAGCCCTCTTCATCTCCTGCTGGGCCTCCCATCAACTGAATGCCTGGAAAATCTGGAAACCAGAGAGTCCGTTGATGTATCTATGGATCAGTCTCGGGGGCATACTGCAGGTAAAGGCGGGGCAGAGAGGGGTTCTAGATGGGCATATGGGAGATGTCTAGTAAACTCCCTCTCTGTCTCCTCATATCCCCTACTAACTGCACTTTGGATTTGGCAAGTATACATGCTCTTATTCATGGTCTCTCTTATATAATGACTGTTTATTGTTATTTAAATCTTGTATGTTGCTTAATGTTTCAGGTATTAATGACCCCTTTTCCTAGCAGTACGATAAACTCTTGGTGGGGACTATATTTTCCTGGCTCCATAAAGGAGCTTAGCCTGGCAGTTAATATAAAGTTGGCATTCCAATAAAAATTTGTTGATTACATAAACATTTTTTTAAAAAAGTATTTATGTATTGAGGGTTTTTCCATGAGCCATCAACTCCAAAAGTGCGAGGACTGTATTTAGTTAATATTAGAGACAGTCTCACATACTTCACAAACCAAATTTTATTCAGAGTCCCTTAGAGGTGGAATGAACTGTTCAGAGGACATCTGTCCAAACTCTATAGCATGAATTCCTCCTATAACATCCCTGATATATTACTACCAACAGGGCCTTTAAGTGCCTCTAACAACAGAGACGTCATGAAGCAGTGGAGTACCTTCAGTAGCTTTGGTAAGCAGAAAGTTCTTTTTCAGGCACACCTCTTAATAAGTCATTTACCTCTAGGGCCCAACAATCACTGATCTGTTGTCTGTCATACTTTTGTCTTTTCCAGAGTGCCACACAAATGGTATCAAGTGTAGTATGTAAACTTTTCGAGATGGGCTTCTTTCACTCAATATGATGCATTTGAGAGTCAGCCATGTTGTTGAGACTGAATAGTTTGTTCCTTTTTAGATTTTACTTATTTATTTTTAGAGAGGGGGAAGGAAGGCAGAAAAAGAGGGAGAGAAACTTTGATGTGCAAGACAAACATTGATCAATTGTCTCTTGCACGCCCCCAACTGGAGACCTGGCCCAGAATCCAGGCATGTGGGCCTGGATCAGGAATCAAACCAGTGACCTTTAGGTTTACAGGACAACGCCCAACCCACTGAACCACACTAGCCAGGGTGATTGTTTATTCTTTTTGCTGTATAGTATTCTAACATGTGCTGCCATTTGTTTATCTATTCACCCGTCAAAAGACATTTGGGTTGTTTCTAGTTTTGGGCAATTATCATCCATATCTGGGGCCAAGCAGGGTAAGGACAGAGAGGAGAAGAGCTACGTGTAGTGTATTCACTCCACCCACTGGGATGACAGATTCTCTGACTGGAGAGGAAGGCTCTCCCTCCTCAGAGTGGTAGGTTCCTGGGTGCCTCCTGGTTCTGCGGTTGCAGCTACTGTAGTGAAAGTGTTTGGGTGCTGTGGCACAGAGAACAGAAAAAAGAGAAAAAATGCAGTGATTTCTCTTACTTTCTCGGAGTGCCAGGTGACTTTTTACCCCTTCTGGAGTGCTTTCTGTCAGCACCAGTGCCCGATCTGGAATCCAGTGGGGGAAAATGGTAAACTCCCCGCTGGTTTGGTGGTACTTCAAACTCTGGCCTTGTCCCCCAGTTCTTCTGCCACTCTTCTCAGAGTCTGCAAGTAGGCAGCTGATCCGTGCCTTCTGCCCAGGCTCTACAGCATCATTCAGTGGGAGAGGTATGGTAGAGCGTGCTTACTTACTCCTTCTTTTTTACTAGTTTAGTTTTGTAAAAAACCTGATGCTTTAAAAAATAATTTCTTTTTTACATTTGTGATTTTTTTCTTTAAATGGATATGAATGCATATTTTATTTCAGTGTCTGATATTTCAGTCTGAAATCTTCGTGAGTCTGTATCTGCTTATTTTTTGTATATTTTAAAATGAATCTATTTTAAGAATACATTTCTTGAGATATTGCCAGTGGGGATTCTTCAAAGCCTGGGATGAAAGTGGATTATCCCGAGAACGAATTTTATTTGCTCTGCCAAATGCTCCTGTCTCTCAGAATGGGACCAATTTAAGCTAAGTTCTTGGCTCGAGGTTCTGTGGGCCGCCCGTGTAGTGTGAATTCAGGCAGCACGCTCACATGAAGGCTGGCTTGTGGGTGACAGATTCTGGGCGTTCGTTTTTTTCTTTCTCTCGGCGTCAAGATTCCAGCAAGGCAACCTTCCCTTTAGTCCCCTGGTGGAGAGCACAATTTTTCAAATACACCCATTTCCTGAAAGTATAGTTCTTTCGCTTCCTAGCTTTAAGGGGCAGATTCAACATGAGACCTTAGGTGTCCCTGAACTTGGCAGAAACATGAAAGCCAATGGTCAATTTCAGCAGATTTAATAGTTGTCCTAAAGGCAAACCCCGACTTCAGTCTTCTACTTATCTTCACTCAGGTTTTGGCCTCAGTATTCCTTATTTTCTCATCCCATCATCTTTGTGTTTAAGAAGACTTAAAAGTATTTCCCAGCATTTGGTTATTTTCCACGGGAAGGTCATTTAGATTCTGATTTGTTCACTAGGTTCCTAGCAATGGAATATTCTCTCTACAAAGCAATCAGGTCTTCATTAAAATAGGCACATTGAGTATATGTAGTATAATAGGAAGGGTTGAGAGCCTAAGGTTGTAGTCTAGTATTCTTCCCACGTTGACAGTTGAAACCATGTCCTTCCTCTGGACCTGTTTCCTTATGATGTGACAGGATTGGCTTAGATCACTGCTGAGACTTGGAAGCTCTTCGATGACTGCTTATTAAGCCCTGTTTTGGAGGTGGTTATCAAAGTTTCTTCCAATTTAATTTGTTATCATAGTCATCTCTTAAACAGTTCATGTGTACGGGGTTGCAATGTCAGTATAATCAGATGGATACTGAACAGGGCCTTGTTGAATTTTTTTCCCAGTGGAGTTCTCTGATCGCTAAAATAAAATGATTCAGTATAACTTGATAGCGTTATTCAGGCAGGAGAGAGTGCAGTCAACTCAAGGGTTTGTTACTAGTGTAGCTAAAAGTGATGTCCTCAGTGAGTCACTGCACATGGGTGCAGGAGGCTCCCAGCAGCCATGGCGCACTTGTTGGCTCTGGGGTTGATGAGTGTCTTGGCATCTATGGGCAGTACAGAATGGTACCATTTTTTTCAAAGTGAAAAAGTTTTCTACCTCTTCAGGCAAACAATTCACATGTTTAAAAAGCAGCAATAGTCCTCTCAGGCAGTAAACAACATTCCTGTTGAAAATATATAGGATACTGAGTGACTTTCTTTTGAAGTGTTTAATATCTTCCAAAGTATATATATACAAATACCTCTGGACCCCAAATTAGAAGATGATTAGAGATGACTTTTATAACTAACTATATAAAAGTGTATAGATGTGGCTTTTATAGCTTCAGAGGTTTTTGCCTGCAAAAATACTTAGACTACCAATATATAAAATATTAAATTAATATTTTAATAGCATAAATTTATAAATTCAAGTTTAATAATGCTTTTTAGCATAACATTAATACACGAGGTCCTTTTAATAAAATATATTTCAAAGTAAAAAAAACGAATTTAGGACTTCATGTTCAACAAATAATTACTGATTTTCTATTTGGTGTGAGGCACCGTGCTAAGGTTCTGTTTTCCACATGAATTCCAGGGGTCAGTGATGACAGTAGCAGACTTATGTCAGTCACAGCATCTAGAAAACTAAAATAAAATTTTGTAGGGCCCCCAAGCACCTACATGAGGCATCCTACAGAACACAGTTTGAGTTGCACTGATCTTATCCAATCCCACAGTTTTCTAGTTGAGAAAACAGAGGCCCCGAAAGAATTAATAATAATTTGCCCAGAGGAGTAAGGTAAAATAAATTTAGTGTATGCCTACTAAGTGCTGGTGGTGAGAGGTATTCCAAAGACACAGCCAACAGATTTCAAAATGTACCTTATTTTTGTGATATTATTGATATTGATATTATTATTTCCCCATATTACAGGGGAAAACATTGAAGCACCATGAGGCTGAAGAGATGGGGACAGCCAAACAACAAAGGCCGTTAGAGGTGTCAGTGACTTTGGCTATCAGTTTAAATGGGAGGGACTTGATCAGATGAGTGTTTTAAATACTGTGTTATGGACTTAACATATTTTACCTTATAACCCACACAAAAACTAGAGGAGGCGCACATGATTACATTATCCCTCTTTTGCAAGTGAGCATACTGAGGCGCAGAGAAGTTGGTTGACTTGGCCTGGAGAATAAATGGCAGAGCTAGGGCTTGAACCCAGATGGTTCTGACTGAGGAACCCTGTGCTTTTAGAGCTAAGAAGTGGTTCTTGCTCTGTAGCCCAAGACCACTAGGAACACACCTGTGTTTCAGCAGGTTGGGCTCTGTGGTGATTGCAACACGGGAGCTGAGCGCGGAGAATGTGCAGTGTCTCTTCCCTGTAAGACTTGGAAAGGACGGATGGGACTGAGGCTGTTAGGAGATTGGAAGGCTGTCTTTGTATGAGGTAGTTCTGTGATTGGGTTTCTTAATGATATCATCTTCCAAGAGAGGAGCGGAGTAAGGCTAGAGCTGTAACTGGTAAAGAAGCAGCAGTCATTGTCATCTGGGACGGGGATAAGGGGGGTATTTGGCTATTTTTAATGGGGTTTGGACAATGCTCATGTTTTGACATGATTATGGAGAGGTCTTGTTTTTGTCATTCATCATGATCCATTGGATGTTGTCTGATGTTGTTTTGTGAAATTGTGATAGTCAATAGGAAACTGCCCAGGCCTAGGTTTTGAGCTAGGCCAGCTCCTAGCAGCTCCAGTATGTAGATGGTAGTGCCAGGGATGGCTATTCTCTCTTTTACAATATACAGCCTTTCAGTAAATATGTGACTTCTCTGATGGGTGTGTGGACACTGAGCCAGGAGGGAGCAGAGAGGATGCAGCGAGACTGGTTAGCATGTCATTCCTTGAGGCCAGGAGGGTTCTGTGGACAGCTTGGCCTCCATAGGAATGGAGAGGAGTGGGTGGACTTGAGCACTATTTAGGAGGTGGAGTTGAGTGTCAGTGCGGATCGCATGTTCCCTAAGAAGCCAAGCTGTGATATCCTGGAGTTGAGGCATAAAGCCACCTGAGAAAACAAAATATTCATCAGAAATAAAATCTTACCACATACTCTCTCAGGTTCATATTCCCCCAAACAGTCTCAAGCCACTGAATTCCTGACTTCAGAGAAGCCCAGATTTATAGAGACCCCCTTTTTCCCCAGATTACCAGAATTGTTTTTGCTAACTTCTTGAGACCTTGAAAAGTACTTTCACCCACTGAAAACCTCTTTTTCATTACTGACACAATCCTCCCAGAGGGCATGTGGAAGTTAGACTCGTGTGTGGGGATTTACCTTGTTTGTAAATGACCAGAACAGGAACACAGAGAAACACTTTAGATTCTGAGTATAGTGGAGCATGGAAGTGAGGACTAGAGGGACCGTATGTTGTGTGGAAAGGGAAGTCCTCCTAGAGAAACGTGCTTATGGAGCGAGTGAGCCTGCTTGTCTTCTTAGTCCTCTAGGGTTTAGAACACCCGGCCTAACTGAAGATTACAGTGTTCCCCCTTATCCACGGGGGATACATTCTGAAACTGAATAGTTCTGGATCCCATATACCTGTGATAAAGTTTAATTTAGGATTAGGTACAGAAAGAGATTAGCAACAATAAGTAATAATAGCAATATACTGTAATAAAAGTTATGTGAATGTAGTTTGTCTCTCTGTTTCTCTTTGTGACTGAGGGGCTGGGAGTGTCTACAGTATGGAGATTGGATAAAGGGGTTATTCATGTCCTGGGTGGGATGGGCAGGATGATGTGAGGTTTTATCACCCTACTCAGAAGGACGTGCTATGTAAAACTTATGAACTGTTTATTACTGCAATTTTTCATTTATTAATTTTGGATTGCGGTTGACAGCAGTTAACTGAAACTGTGGAAAGCAAAACCACCGATAAGAAGGGACTACTATTTTAATGTGTTTTTTTCCTCAACTGCCTCCTACCCTTTGCCCTTTACTCTAAATACCCCATGAGTTACTGGTTCTTCTAAGGGGCACGAAGCTGAGCAGGTAATACTAACCTATCATAAATATGGGTTTTATAAATATGGGTTCTACCTCCATATTTATGATAACCGAACCTCCAGAGACTTGTCAAGCCTTGTATTGTCGTGTTATAACCTCCTCAGAAATGCAGTATGACAGCCTACATTGAATTCTAGTGTCATGACCATGTCATAATTCTCATTTCAAAATCTAACCAGAATTTTGGTGTTACAACTGTAGGGGTGTAAGGCACTCTGGTTAAGATGTAAGACAAAGATATAAGGCAGACAGAATCCAAGATATAACTTCACTATAGCTAAGGTCAAATAGTAGAGAATATGCCCCAAATCTGTATGGAAATGGACTTTCTAATAAGCCACCGCAGAATTAAGCAGCCCTACCTCCCTGCCTGGCATCTGACTTCCTTTGTCCAGGAGATCTGGGAAGAGGCTTGAGGTTTTGTTGGCAGAAACCAATAATGTTTTAGTTTAGGGAGGAGGTTACTGATTCATGTAAATACTCATCTTTTCAGTGGTCAGTTAATAATAATCACTTCCAAGTAAGCTTCCTTGAGTTACCACCTTTTCTGTTTCTTCCTACGTCGTGGCCTCCCTACTTCGAGTCTCCAGGGTGTACTCCCATAACATGCGCCTTTCCACTTTGAGACATTTGGGACGTGCATTGGTTATGTGCTGAGTTGTTTGAACTCTGGCTCCTATTAGGCTCTAGTTCTTTAAGTTGAGAGCAGTTTCCATATATATCCTGTTTGATGTTTCTCCAGAGCTGAGGGCATGCCCTGTATATGTTGGTGCTCAACAAAAATATTTGTTTGTTTTTTTCTCTGGTTGTGAGAATAGCACTTAGTGTAGTGTCTGACACTGGGCTCCCTGAAAACAGACTCTGAGGTGGGGAGTCGCATGCAGGAAGTTTACCAGGGAGTGCTCTTTAGAGGTGCACCTGTCAGGAAATGAGAAGGCAGGACTAGGTAGAAGAAAGAACTGTCCCATAGTGGAATTGCATTCAGGGCCCTTCTACCCATCTTAAGGGGAGTCCCGGAGCTGGGATATCCATTCAGAGTTATCACAAAGTAAGGCAAAAAGTGGGGCTTCTGTAAGCAAATGAAAGCCAACTATTGGGAGGGGACAGCATCCTGGGAGAGAACATGTCTCCTGGCTGGAGCAGTTCCCTGTGACTAGGAGCGGTTTGCAGAGGGTTGCAGATTTGACGGTAACCAACATTTCCAGAAGGTGGAGGATGGAGGCATGAGACTGAGGAAGAGACCTTAGAGAACCCCAAGTATCTACCACATATAATTGTCCTTTTCCTGGTGAAGCAGACTGCCGTGCAGTTCATAACAGTTGAATAGATGGGAATCAAGATTTCCAGATTCTCACACACATGATCTTTCCACTCCAAGTGGCTCAAAGTCAAGTTTTACCAGTACGCATCTCTAATCATGGTATGTGCTTAATGTGTCCTTAAATCACCAAGATAGCAGGGGTATTCAGGACCCCTGCCTTGTGATTCCCTGTCAGCCGTGGCAGCTGAGGCAGGTAGGTTGGAGACTTGAATTGAGAATGATTGGTAACACATATCATTTACTAAGTCCCAGGTACTGTTTTAAGTCCTCTGCTTGAATTAGTTCAATTATTCACCCACAATACTACGTGGTAAGTACAGCCTCAGTTTTACAGTGGAGGAAACCAAGACACTGAAAAGTAATTTGCAGAAAGATGACAGAGGAAGTGCCAGTACCAGAATTTGGATTCAGAGTCTGGCTTGAGTCTATGCTCTTAGTCTTTTTTCGGGGGGAAAAAAGTATGTCCCTGATTTATTAGGCACAGTATTATGCTGTGTTGAGCACTGTGGTAAGCATTTGCTGGCCTTATTTTGCTCCCACAATCCTTTGAGGGAGGTACAAATATTATTCCCATTTTAGGAATGAAGAAACTGATACCCAGGAGATTTATAACTTGCCCGGGTTCACACATTTAGAAAGTGATGGGACCAGGATTTAAACTCAGATCCTTTGCACTTCATGGTCCCTATTTTTAGCTATCTCCAATATTTTATTTATTATTTAAAGTATTTTTCTGTGGGAAAAAAGCTTAACTTTATTTTTAAATTCAAATAAATGTCTTAATATGTATAGGTGCATTTCACATAGTGACACTCTTACATCTGAAGCTTTTTTCTAAATATAGTTTCATATTTTGATAAGAGGGCCAGCAGAGCCTCATGGCAACCCGTTCGAGGTCTCATAAAGCAAAGTAAAGTTGTTTACAGAGCAGTTGGGGTCCTGAAGGACTGGCCTTATGTTCCCATGGATCCCCACCTAAGTGACTTTCTGTAAGAAGAAAAAATTTACAAGGAGGAAAGAACATTTATTGGACATTTCACAAGTGCCTGGTAATGTCACATACATTATCTTTCTATAAGCAACAGACATTAATTCCGATCATATGAAAATATTTACTACAATGCCTCTCCCCCCAGGGTGACTTTTCAGTGGGGCCGAAGGGAGAGGGGCATGTTCTGCACTGAAGTATGCAGTTTTTCTTTGGGATTTTGCTAGCAGGGCTGTGGGTGGCTGGTGGTGGGGTTGAACCTCAGACTGCAACCTTTGTAGCACTGGACTTGAAATAACTGAGCTATTCACTGGATTTTATTTTTAAAAATTAATTAATTAATTAATAAAAAGAGAGGAAAGGAGAAACAGAGAGAGAGAGTGAAACATAGATTTGTTGTTCCACTTATTGATGCATTCATTGGCTGCTTTTTGTATATGCCCTGACGAGAGATAGAACCCACAACCTTGGTGTATTGAGTTGATGCTCTAACCAAGTGAGCAACCTGGCCAGGTCCTATTCACTGTTTTTTTTTTTTTTTTTTTTTTTTAATAACAACCATCTAAGGATGAAAACACTTTCCTTCTAAGATTCAGGGCAAGGTGCCTTATAAGTATTTAAATTTTCTTCTGAACTTCAGAACACCAGATTTGAGTTCAGGATAAAGAAAATCTTGTTCTGTTGTGGTCTTCCCTTAAAAAATGAGCCAGAGACAGAGCATTTCTCCTGAGCTGGAGACCAGCTGAGCCCCTGGCTAATTCCTTTGCCCAGAGTTTTCGGCTAGAATGACCAGGAAGTTACTTATGTGCATGCAGAAAGGGAAGCTGACGAGAGTTCGCTCATTGAGCCTGGTGTGGCTCAGGTCAGGGAATGACTTTTGTGCTGAGATCGGGCATCAGTGATTTCAGGTTTATGACAGTTATCAAATATAATGATGTGGAATGAGACCGAATCGTACCGTAATAGCAATAAAAACCAACCTGGAAGGAGAGAGGCTTCCATCTGTTCTGCTGTGGCTCAGGGAGCTTGATCATGGGCATTCCAGGCAGTGCTGTGACGGGAGGGTCAGATTCTGTGATTCCCCCTAAGTGAATATAGGGCAGCGCAGGCTGCAGTGGTCACAGGGGACGCGGACTGTGATAGCTGTTCCCTGGTTAAACATCAGCTGTCACTGTCACCATGTCACCATCAACACTGATGGTTGACTTCTTGCGTTTTAAAATGATCATTCTAATGGCCAAGGTGGACAGGATAAATTAAAAAGGGAAAATGAAGGCATGGGAACCAACAAAAAGGCTTCTGTGTTAATCCTGGGGAGCTGGGACAGGATCCTAAGTTAAGGCACCAGTTAACACTAGGAATGATGAAAGGGAACTGGGTTTTGAGAAGGAATCAACCAGTCAGCACTTGAGTGATTGTATATGGAGAGGTAGCAGGCTATGGGCTCAAATATATTTTTAAAATTATTTATTAGGAATATAGCATAATAGCAACAATAGCAACACTGAGCACATGTTATGTGCCAGGTAGTGTTCTAAGTGCTTGTAATGAATTAACCAATAGAATCTTTGCAGAAACTCTGAGAGAGATGCTTTAGAGATGATAAAACAGTCCCAGAGAGGAGTGATTGATTATATGCCCAAGGTCACACCCTTGATAAGTGTAGGAGTCATCAAACTATAGTCCGTTAAATGGTTTTCTATGTCTCAAGAACTAAGAACGGTTTTTTATTTTTAACTTTTTCAAATAGTTGGAAAACAATCCCGCCAAAATAACACTTTGTGACATGTGAAAATTACACGAAATTCAAAGATGTATGGATAAAGTTTTATTGGAGTACAACCACGCTTATTCATTTACATATGGTCTTCGGTTGCTTCTGTGCTACAACTGCAGAGTCCAGGAGTGTGACAGAGCCCTGATGGCCCACAAAGCTGAAAATATTTACTGTTTACTCTTTACAGAAAAAGTCTGCCGATGCCCAAATAAGTGACACAGTCAGGATTCGAATCTGAGGCTCAAAGCCAGACCTGGCCCTCTGCAGGCAAAGACCACCGAGGACCCGGAGATGCAGGCATGAGAGATGGGTAAGTGAACAGCCATTTGGTACCCAAGGTAGTTGTGATCCAGTGGGTGAAATGCAGTTGGGTCTCTGGGTCTGGAAAACGTTGTCTACGTTGGGCTGGGCAAGGGCATGGCAAGGGCATGATGTGTTAAGGAAGTTTAGTCAAGAATGGAGAGGAGACAGGAAGCTCATGAAAATATGAAGTGGTGTGACAAATGGTGTCATAACAGAAAGCTTTCCCTGCAGCCTGTTTCTACCTCTTTCTACATGTTTCTTGCTTCTTGGCTATAGAGGGAGCCCAAGATTCTGGAAGAACACCCAGTATGAAGGAACAAAATAAATTGCAATCAAAGGTTTGATATCATGTTCTTGGGGAAAGCAGAGGCTCTTGTTTAAAATCGAAATTGAGAGTTTCTGGGAGCTTCACCCACTTTGTTTAAAAGTAATAAGCTGGCAATAGATTCGACAGTAAAACAATTTCTTCCATTCAAGGCTGTTGTGAGCAGCTTGACTCCAGAAACACTTTTCCTCCCAATACCTTGATCTGATCCACTTTACTTCCAGCTGGGAAAAGGCTGAAGTTTAAGTGCACCTGCCCAGTGTGTTCTGGAGGGAGCACATGAGTCGATCTCAGCAGGTTCTCTTTGCATTGCTCCAAGTGCTCCTTTAGGAATGGCGTCCTGTCAATGGCAGGTAATTAACATGCGGAATGCTGTCATTACGTTTGTTAGGATGTGTTCCAGCAACTCTTGGACAGCCTGGCTTGCCTTTTATGGCAGGGTAATATTTGCTCATCTAAGAAATTAGGCTCAAAGTGAAAGGAGACACGAGATGAAGCTGGCATGCAGCGCTGATGAGAGCTTTTTGTGTCCGCGAGAAGGGAACCTCTAGAGTTACAGCCTGCACAGCCAAGTGTGTTGGAAAAAGAGCATCAGAGGGTTGGAAGTGGCCTCTGGGAGTCAGCATTCTGCTTGTTGGCTGCCATTCTAGCAACTGAACCTTTTGTTCTCCTATTCAATTAATGCTTACCAGTACTTGCTTCACCTGTCCAGGCAATGGGGACATAGTAGTGTCCCAAACCCAATGTGGTCTCTGCCACTAGGAGGGGGCAGAAATATCAATCACATAGTCACACAATCAAACATAAACCTTGACTGTAGTAAGTTCTATGTAGGAGAGGTTCCTGGGCTACAGGAGAGTATAACCAGGGAACCTGACCTAGTCAGGCAGGGCAGGACCTTGGGAAAGTAGACTGTCTCTGAGATTTCAAGGTGAGCATGAGTTACTTAGGTGAAGAAGAGAAGGAAGGAAGTTCCAGGCAGAAGGAGCCACATGTTGTCTCCCTTTGTTCCCCAGGTCTACCTTTATTCTATCTTGTGCCCAATACAAATTTATTTGTGGTCTAATTGACTTATTTGGCTCATTGAGTCAACAGTCTTTATTGAGAGCTATGTGATGAGCTGGAAAACCGAGATGGAAACACATAATCATGATTAATATCCCAAAGCCACCATTTATTGAGCTCCGACTCGGAACACAGTCACATCTGCAGGTGCGTTTCAAATGAGGCAGGTGGCCTGGGCATGATACTTAATTTCTCTGAGGCTTAGGTCCTAATCTGCTTAAAATTAAAAAGGCTAGTGATGTTTATGTCACCTGACCATTAAGAGGATTAAGTGAGATACTGCAACAGTAGCACAGTTCCTAGAACAAAGTAGCAATAGGCTGAGTATTTGTTGATAGGATAATGAAGTTTGTCTTGGACCCCTCTTGGGCTTTGGAGCCCAGCCCGAACCATCTCCGTTCATGCATGGATCACGACTTTATTCCACTATCTGCCTGCCAACCATCCTCCCTTATAGCTTTATCCCCTTATAAACTCAAGCCGTTTCTTTTCTGAATTATTAAAGAATCACTTATTTATATATTTCTAGCAATTGCATTGTGATTGGTCCAGCTTGGTACTGGGGAAAAAGCAAAGATTTTCTCACTGTTACAATCTATGAGTATTAAAATGTGTTGGTGGTTTGGGAAGTCAGATTATCCTTTTACGATGAGACCTGACAAAAGAAATGCATGTCTAGCTCTGCCATCTTTCAGGCATGTATGCTATTTTGACTCAAATTCTATCCAGATAAGATTCTTTCTTTTAGTGTCTACAGTGACATCAGTATTGTCCACAAGAAGCCCTTAATGTTTCATTTTATTATGAAATATGCTTGTGTCAGGGATGGAACCCTGCATTTTGTTGTTTGATGCCCCTCATGCTTAGAGTTACACTATTCAGGTGCTTGCCGTAGAACGTACCATATCCCTTTGTTGTATTTCAAAGAACTGCAGAAAGTGAAAACATACAGACAGGTCTAAATCTCCAGAGTGAGGTGGGCAGGGAAACAGAGCTCAGAGAGACTCCTGGAACCCAAAGCCCCATCTATTTGATGTCAGATTCCATGAGGTGGATCATGGATCTGCCAGGAAGAGAACCAGGGAATGGAAAGTCTCCCGTGAGATCATCCATTCTCCCCGCAGTCTCCTACTTCTGGTCCTAAATTGGCAGTTGATGATTAGAAACTAGTATTATTTTTTCTTAAATTGCCAGAAATTGGGATCCATGGTTATGGAAATAAGCTTGTGTAGTGTCTCTAAACCCAAAGAGCCAGGGTTTTTTTCCCTCTGTGTTTACCCTAAAATCTGTTTCTCTGTGTTAAGCCATTGTTTCTTAGGAGAAATGTGTTTCTTGATTCTGTCCAAACAAACAACCCTCATCTTTCTTCCTTCTGAATTATCCATGAGAAGCAGTATGAGTGGTTGCTTCTTAGACCCTGCCTGGATTCAAATCTTGCCTCCTTTACTTAGTAGCTCTGCAACTTTGTTGAAGTCACTTGATCTCTCTGTGCCTATGTTTCTCATTTTTAAAGTGGGGGAAATAATAACACCCGCTTCATGGCATTATTATGAAACCTCATGCATCAGTATGAGTAAGATTCTTGTAACTTTATGGCACGTAACAATGCTAGGACAGTGTTAGGAGAAAGCTGGTGGTCTTTTTATGTTTAACCTATCTAGTATAAAATAATTGTGATTGCACTCATTCTTCTTCATAAATTCTGTTACAAAATTTTGATTTTTAGGTGATATGACATAGAAGAATGTAAATATGTGCAAGCAGCACTATTTATAAACTTCCTTTAACTGGAAGGTGTGTTTATTAAATTCCTGCCCTCTCATAAAGAGGATTGGAATGATATTTTTTGAGAGCACAAGCTTTGGAGCATCATCTGAAGTGAGGTACTACTGGCATCTGGTTTTGGGGCTCAGAGGAAAGATGAGCCTTTTCCTTGTTCCTAGTTGACATGTTCTGTAACTATGTATTCGTAATTTATCCTGAACCAAAGCTAATTTTTTGGGAGAATCCATCGCTGCTTTCCCAACTTTTACTTCTCTCCCCACTTTTCACCCATTGGTCTGTGAATTTTAATGGCTTATTTAGGGGCATGCTGTTGCGACCCATCTTCTCCCAGACTCATCTGGTGACTGAACAGGTATTTAATAAAAGCGATCCTGTTTCATAGATAAAAAAACAAAATAGATGAGAAAATATGTATAAAACCATACATTAAATTCAAGATTCCTTATCTGCACATGGCTTACTTCTTTCTCAAGGAGGTATCTTCTGTGATCTCCACCCTCGTGCCATTATTGCTAAAGTCTTGGTGCATTCACCTCTCTTGGTTTCTGAGAAGATACATGTTTTTTCTCTTTTGCAAAGTTACCAAGGCATCTGCATAAATTGGCCATGGAAGGCAAAGCTGCTGGACAGCGGCTGTGGGCAGCCCAGTGATGTGGTTTTGGAGATGGAGGGAATACAAAGGGCTATGAGCATGTTGAGGAGAGACACAGGCATTGGGGCACCCAACACCTGGGGTGTCCCCTGGCTCCCCGAGATAGAGGAAGTCCCTGGTTTTGTCTGACTACAATTTTGTCCAGTGTGAATTTGATGTGAGGCCCTGCAGTATGCCAGGCAGCAAGGATGACTGAGGTCGTGAGGCCTGAAGTGAGGTTGCGTGGATGACTTAATTCTGGCTTAATTTCATTTCTTTGCTCTGGATTTAATTCTTCCCCTTGCTCCAGCCTCATAGCCTAGGTCTTTTCCTCTAGCACTGTGTTTCTCAACCATGGGAGATGTCCCTCCCCCAAGGGAACATTGGCCAATGCTTGATGGCCTGTGGGCTGTCACAACTGCTCTGGAGTGAGGTACTACTGGCATTTAGTGGGTAGAGGCCAGGGATACTGCTAAACATCCTACAATGCACAGAGTGACACCCAATAACAAAGAATTATACAGCCCCAAATACTACTAATGTTAAAGGTAAGAAATTCTGCCCAACATGACATATTTTTTCCTGCCCCTGGGTCTCTGTACTGGGGGTTTCTCCCCTTGTACCATTCTTCCTGCAGACCTCTTCCTGGCTGGCTTTGTGATATGCGGACTTCAACTCATGTGCCATCTCCTTGGAGGAGATCACTCCGCTAATTTAGCTTCTCCTCCTCCACACCCAGTTACTCTTTACTAACCACCACTCTTATTTTCTTTTCCATAGCACTTAGTCCTGTGAATTTGATTTGCTCAATAAAGATACTTTACTTTTATGAATCATGCATTTTTCTTTTCACAAAGCTGGGAATTTACAAACACATTTGAATTTTTGAAGCGTCTTTTGATAATTGCCTTTTCTGTGCAGAAAAGCTTTCCAACATCAACAAAACCCCCTTTCACTTGTTAAAACTGTAACTGAGCAAACCGGGGCTTGTCCACATGGTGCCTTGATGTGTGACCCAACAATTAGTGTTGAAGGAAACAGGTTTTTATTTACAGGATTGCAACCTCAGGGCCAGGGGCAGGGGTGCTGAGAGACTTCCTGCTCGGAACCCTTTTCTCCCATGAGACCCAGAATTTCCCTTGCTCCTCACCAGGCTGTAAGCCAAAACCTTGCCCAGAAGTTCCCCACATCCTTATCTGTTCTTAGGCTGGCAGCACAAACAGGTCTCCATCCCCTCTATAATGTGTACTTGGGGATTTCAGAGTCACCATCCTCTCGCAGTGGCTCTCTCCTTCAGGATCTGGGGTACATTGTCCTCAGCCTCCATGTAGTGGTTCAGGGAAACATGTGCCATATTACGCTGGATCATGGTGGAGTCCAGGGAGTCACAAATCCCAAGAGAATGACTTCTCCATATGTCCTTCATAGAAGCGGAAGTCTGCAGCTCAACAGTCCCAGTTCGGTTCCAAGAACCTCCAACAAATCCATGCTTGGTAGGCAGGTTGCTGCAGAGCTCCATCAGCTCTCTCCTTATGCCCTTTCTCCAGAATGCATGGCTGCTACCTTACTACAGACTGCATGGCATCTTCCTCCTTACTACCCCAGGCCACATGGCAGAAAGACCCCTTTTCTTTCAGACCACCTTTATTTTAAATTCTTGGCTTTGAACTTCCTATGTGACTTCATATCCAGCCCCTCCTATAATGTGCTACTTTTGCCAGTTCCCCCATATCTTTTACTTTCTTTTGGCTGCCATCTTTAGTCAGGGCAAGAGTTCCCCAGGGCACAGGGTCATCTGGGGCGGGCATCTTACCTCCCCTGGCTATGCCTCCAGTCACTATACTCTCTGAAATCCACTTGTACCTTTTGCCCAGGGCAGCAGCACAGCTATCAACTTGCCGTTGTTATGCAAAGGATCGTCCCCTTCCCCTTCCCCTCAGTCCAGGTTTGTGGGGAGTATGCTCTGCTACTTTCTGGGACCCCCGCTCTATGCCCCATTACAAAAGTACAAAATCATTGTGTGGCAGTAATTAATTTTTTTTTTTTTTGGTTTTCACCTAATTAAATTTGTGCAAAAAATGAGGAAAGTGCTTGATCATGCACAGGAGAAGCAGGTTTCTCACACCTGACTTCAATCACTCTGAGTGACTGCTTCATTAAGACAGAGGCGAGCCTGGTGACAGGTCGTTAATTTTCATGGATGTAATCTGGGAAGCCCAATGTTTATAGAAGGGGAGTCTGGCAAGAAGGACATAAATGTATTAGCACTTATTAAAAATAAGCTGTAAGTCTGTTTACATGCTGCCTCTGTCATGTTATGAATTAATTGCTTAAATGTAACCACCATAAAATATGCCTATCGCAATGTGTCCAGGAAGGAAAAGTAGGTAGTATCTTCTTTTTCTAAGTCAGGGTCTTTTATGTTCTTGAATTTACCTTTTTTTTTTTTTTTTTTTTTTGAGGCTAATGGACAGAAATAAAATGGAGCCAGAGCCAGAAACATCTGTACTCTTTCTTGCTGTAATTTGACTCTTTTCTTGCTATTTTGAATAGGATGAAATGGAAGGCCCTGGCTTCCTGGATGACTGCGTTCTGTCTGTGGCAGAGAATGAAACTCACTCTCTCTCTCCCCACACCCATCTGACGATTTTCAAACATAACTGCCTCAGTACTTCAAAAGGAGTTTTGAAAATCAGAAAAAAGGTAGAATTATTGGCAAATTCTACATTTCTTTGAACTAATCAGTTTTGAGGGAGGGATTTTTCTGTCTCTGAAGTATTCTCTTCTTTCTGAGGAATTAATATCTGGGGAGACTAACCACTGTGCTAATAGACTAATCCATTATTTCACAAGACTGTTGCATCATATTAGATAATGATCTCACGAACTGTGAAGTCCTTTGTGGACATTAGCTCAAATTAATAGAAAGGAACCCCCCTTTCTTCAAGGCCGAAATCTGTCTTCTGCCTCTTTTCTGCTTGGAGACTGGTATCTGCCAGGACAGACTTGATTCTTTATTCAAAGACCTTGCTTTGCAACCTACATGCTGCCTGGACATAGAAATTGGATTAGGATTAAAATCGATTCAGTGGAATGACAACAGCATTTTGCATCAAATTATGTCCAAATATTGGCTGTCATTTACTAGACTGGTTGGGAAATTTAAATCATCTCTTTGAGCATTAGTTTTTTCCCCTGAAAAAAAGGGAACATTTATTAAGTGAGAGTTTATGTGATGCATTGGCACATAGAAGATGCCCAATAAACAGTGGTTCCTTCACTGTCACGATTTTCTGTTAGATATTGAGGTTTATTTTGGTGTGAATCTTATTTGCCCTTTGTTTTTGTTTTGTTTCATATTGGATTATTATAATCATCATCATTTTGTTTATGGTAATTTAAAAGAGACTTGTTGGTTATTGATAGAGATTATTTTTTTGCTCAGCTTTTTAAATTTGTCCAGAGATAGGAAGTCTGAGTGCGCAAGTTTGATTCCACCTGTCTTTGAGGATAACTACATTTTCTGCACTCCAAGTAGAGATAAGTGACTTAATATTTAAAACTAGATATGTTCTCTCAAAAATCTGGGATATATGGTGGCTGTGGGTAAATTTATGTAGCAAAGATTATATTTGTTTTTTCTCTGTCTTTTTAATCATGGTAATGGCAGTTCATAGTGCTCCCTCTACACAAATTTTCTGAGTAAAGGAAAGAATGAAGAAATAACTCCTAGAACTAGAGATGATGGCTTCCTGTTTCAGCTTTACATCCCAAACAAGTCTGTCAGGGTAAAGAAGGTTGGAAGGTGGGTGGTAGGAAATAGGAGATAGAGTACATACATACGTTAGAAGGAGATCTGACAGATAGAATACTTGGGAGTCAGAGAATGAGGTTCAAGTGTTGGCTCTGTCCTTAATAGTCAAATGAACTTGGACAAGTTACAACACTTGACCTATTTAAGCCCCACCCTTTTTATTTATAAGATAGAATCATCACAATTTTTCTCTCTAGAGGTATAGTAAGTATTAGATGGATCTTCATCATGATTTAATAAGATAATAGAAGGAAAGTACTCAGTACAGTTCATAGCATAGTGTAACTAGGCATTAAATAGTAATAATAACAATAATAATAATTACTTTTGGATTAAAGGACATTTGCATTCATGAGAGAAAATTTTGGGGTGGAACTCTACTCCAGTGAGATCCTCAGATCCCCCATTTCTCATTGAAGCCACCAGTGTGAATTTCCTTTGAGGACAAGCATGAGCACCCCTGGGAGCAGATCTGAAAGCTGTCTGGAAGACATGGCAATTGTCGGAAAGCTGTAAGATCAGCATGTATTAGCTAAATCCCTTAGCTTTCGAGTCGAAGAGCCTACCTCCATGATAGTTGAGCTTCACCAGTATGCTTATTTTACCTTTTTGTTTATTGAACATGCTAGAATATGATATTTATTTGAAAATTCTTCATGCAAATAGGTTGGTACTGAGAAATGAGCTAACACAGTGAGATAGTTTTAAAATGTGTGGGGTAAGTTCATCTGATGACATTCAACCACAGAATAAATTGCATTTGTGCCTTCAGCTCTCTAAATATGTTGTTAGCCTGAGTCTCAAGTAATAAAACCATATTAAGGTTAAAAATAATCTTCTTCTTCACTTTAATTTTCCTCCACATACCCTAAAGATGTGGCTCCAAACCAGACTTTGTAAAAGAGAGTTTCCTCACCCAGTTCATCTGTTCAGTTTCCAGTTTGCCGGCCTCTTCCACCCAGCCTCTCTCTTCCTTTGTGTAAGTGCTGAATCTCTTCTTTCTTCCAAAGAGTACTTGTAAGAGCAATCAAGGTGCATTCTGCTTTTGCAACATAGCATTGGCAAAGGGAAAACTTCCCATTATACTTCTCCTATCTTACTCAATTCCACAAAAAATGTTTAATGGAGCATCTTCTCTTCCGGTTCAGGGCTGAGGATTCAGAGGTGAATGAGGTCACTTATGTTCTAACAGCGGATTAATAGGTGCTTCTTGTGGCACCATGTTCTCACTCCTTCTGCTCATTTCCTAGAGCTGCCATAACAAAGTACCACAGATTGGGTGGCTTAAAAATATGTATAAATTTACTATCTGTCAATTCTGGAGGCTAGAAGTCTGATGTCAAGTTTTCCAGTAGGCTGTGATCCCTCTGAAGGTATTAGGGATCTGCCCCAGGCCCCTCTCCTAGCTGCTGGTAGATTCTTGGCTTGTGATAACACATCTCTGGTCTTCCCATGGCATTCTCCCTGTGCACGTGTCTGTCTCTGCATCCATGTGAGTATTTCCCCTCTTTTGAAAGGACACCAGCCATGTCAGATGAAGGCCCACCCTACTGATCTCATTTTAACTTGACTGTCTCTGCAATGACCCTATCTCCAAATAAGGCCACTTTCTGAGGTACTGGGGTTAGGACTCCAAAGTATCTTTTTGCGGGGACACAGGTCAACCCATAATGCCTCTCTGTGCCTTGCAGGCTTTGCTAATCTGTTATATAAATCTCCCTACCAAATCTAAGTGTGCTGTCAGCACCCATGCTTGGAGTGGTAGCCATGCCATTTCTGGTCAGATGGAATTCCTTTCTTGGAATTATGTTTACCTGAGGTTTAGCAGAGTGACACTGTGTAATGGCTTGACTCCCGTGCTGTTTCTTTCCATGCAGTGGAAGAAGCTGTAGCAGGCCTGGATTCCACTCTGTATTCTGTATGATCAAATGGCCTAACCTCCCTGAGCCTCAGTTTCCATTGATGAGAAGGTGGGCATTACAACCTAAGAAATTTTTTGTATAGATTAATTGAAATACCCTGTATGATGATTAATTGTAATGCCCCAGATTGATTGAAATACCCCATACCTGGCAGGCAATCACATAATACAAATATCCCTCCTTCTCTATTCAGTAATTACTCTTTTTGGGTGGAGGGAAGTGAACTGTGGAAATGAAGGGGCTCTCATCCCTATTTTAAAAATGGAGAAGTCAAGATCACAGACAGATAAATGACTTGCCCACAAAAAAATATCTAAACTCTTTCTCTGCTTCAGTTTTTTGGTTGAATATCTTGAGAGAAATTATTTTATATTTGTTTGGCCAGTTAATAGAGCAAAATTTTAAGTACTGGAATTTGGAGAATGATAAAAGAGATCCTTGTAGGATTTGTTTATAAGAGCTCAGCTGTTTGATAAGATGCTTATAAGGTTGTGCCCGAACCCATCTTTGGGGGACTGTTGCCTTCTTTCACATGACAGATTTACTTAAACTTTAACTCTTGTAGTCATTTTTATTTTGGGCCGGATTCATCTACTGACTTTTGCTCACCAACACTACATTTTATTCTTGACAGCTTAATAATTGTAAGTAAAATTTATGTATTTTAAAAAGTTTGTCTCAAATAACAAACATTTGTTATCAAAAGTGATTCTCTTATTATTGTTTTCATCTCTAACATAATGTGACTGGCTGCTTTGGGTGGTGGGAATGGCATGTGCCGACTGACCTATAAACACAGGGCCACTCACACCCATTGGGCTATATTATGTTTTACAGATTCATGTTTTCTCCCAGCTCACCAGAGGCTAACTATATACTTGCCCTCAAAATATAAAATACAAAATTAGGAAAGTGGTGTTTATCTTTAAACTCCGAAGCCAGTAAGAAAACTGTACCATATAACCAGTGGGGATCACACTCTTCCTTTGCTCTGTAGACTGCAAAGCCAATACATATGTATCCTTTTGTGTCTTATGTACCTCTCCAAAATGAGACTTCTGGCCAATTACCAATTCAAGTCTTATTGAGTCTCCAGGTGTACACCGACTCAGATCAAGAAAAAAAGAAATCTACCTCAGATCTTCACTTTTTAAACATCTTATGCTTCTGGAAAAATCAATGGCAGTTCAGAGGAAGAATGCACAGCTGTGCAGCCAGCTGTGTTGTTGATGTTGAATCTGAGTGCCCCACAGGTTCCGTCTGGTACTGACATTTCACTTGACCTTCTCAGGACAAGAGGTTAATTTCTGAAGTATTAGAGTTATGGAGATTAATTTGTGGAGCTGCTTATAATTAAGATGCCTCTGGCTTTTGCATCTGGGCTGGAGACAGCAGACACTAATGACGATAATCCACTTTCTCCCAGGGATAACTGAGGCCTGCTGTTTCGAGCTCCACCAATTTGTTTGTGGATTATCCTTTTTTTTTCTTTAAACTCCTGGAGAAAAGATTGGTGACTGCTGTCAACACAATGTTCCCTCTCACCCGAGACGGAAAAGTCAACTCAAGACCTTACTGAAGTGTATAATGAGTCCATTCCTTCTCTTAAGTTAGCTCTAATAGTTATGACAAAAGCTTGTTGAGCCAGGCTCTATGCTGAGCCTGTGACATAAATTGTTTCATTTATTCCTCCTGACAGTCATTTAAGATAGGCACGTTATCCAGGGAGATTAAGCAATGTTTGCAGGATCACACACTTGGTACACTGGTAGAACCAGGACCCAAAAATGTCTGTTTTACTTTAAAATTGGTGTTTTCAGCCATTATGCTATCTTGTCTCCTGGATAGGTTGGGAAATAATGATAGCACTTACTATGTTATGGGGAGTGTTGTAGGTGATTTAATCTCACAACAACCCTATGTCCTAAGTAAAAGCATTATCTTCCTTCAGAGCAGGAAAATGAAGTACAGGGAGATTGAATGACTTGACCAAGGTCAATCAGCTAATGAGTAAATTGTAGGTGAGGGCATTTGAACCTAGAGAGGCTGACACCAGAGTCTATGTTCTTAATGCCTCTGCAGTTATTCCTGTTGAGTGGAAATTATTGAGTTTTTCTATAGAAAATACATCTTGACGTTACATAGAGGGGAGAAGTAGAACTGAACACTGTTAACTCCTATGGAGGTGGTCCCAGAAAAGGCTTTCTCACATCAGGCTTCACGTCAGAGACAGCTGAGGAGCTCCCAGTTATAGAGATTTTCATTTAATTTGTTTGACCTGAGACTCGGGCATCTACTGGTCTCTAAAATTCCCCAGGTGGTTCTAATGGGAAGTTGGAGTTGAGATTCACTGTTCTAGATAAGCAGTTTAGCTATTTTTAAAAATGGCCTTATTGGAGAAGAAAGATAAAAAATTATCTTTGGCTAATGACCACTGTCCTTTTAAGCAATGTTGGCTTGGGTCTCAATCAACACTCACTGCCCATTCCCTTCTCAACACACACACACACACACACACACACACACAACAAAGGAAAAAACTGGACTAAGCTTTAGAATTATATAGAAGGTGTTGATGTTGATTTAATTAGACCACTTCCTAGAACCCTATTAATCTGGTCTAGTGCCTCTGACATGCAGTCACGAAGTTCCACCACTCCCACGACTTGTGACTGATTGCTTTGCTGGTCCACAAGTGACCATGGAAAGCCCAATTAATAGCCTGTCATTCGAACTGGCCTCAGACTTTTTTCATTTCTTAGGACTTGCCCAGCCTCACTGAGTTCTGTCAGTTTTATTGGGGTCTGATGGTCTGAGAAGCAGCTTGTCTTCCTCCTGCTACATTTCTCCTTCCCTTCCTCTGCTTCCTCTTCCTCCAAGGGTTGTTTCATCTAAGAATTTCAGCTAGAGCGATGAAATTATAAAACAGAATGGAATAAATAACAGTTCCATCGGACTTCTTTGTTTTGCAATAGGCATAAAATGCCATATAGTTAAAATAACACAATCATTTTCATACTAATACAACAGGTTTTATGAATTGAACTCAGGTTTTTGAATTGCAATTCTTGTGTTTTCCATCTTAAGGCCTATTCATATTATGTACTACTAAAAACTCTTATCTGTTTTGTTTATAGGATAGATAGTACTCTTGATAGTTTTGTCATGTATAAAAATTCCCTTTATATTTACTTTTAAATGTTACATTGTTAGGTAAAGTGACTTTGATTAGTGTACCTTATATGTCTAGCAATAGAATGAATACAGACCCACCTTAGAGTTATTGCAGGTTCAGTTCCAGATCAGTGCAATAAAGGGAGTTATAATCTTTTTGCTGGTGGAGGGTCTTGTCATAATGTGTCATAATATTGTCAAAAATGCAACATCTGTGAGCACAATAAAGTGGAGTGCAATAAAAGGAGGTATACCTGTATTAGCACTTTTGAAAAGTCAGGGAGTTAGAAAAACCAAAAATATTAGGCTGAAATTAAAAGTACTGATACCAAATTATACTGATGAGATTAAAGGGCAGGTCACCTGCAGTTTCTCTGAGCTTTTAATTTTTTAATGTTACGAGCCTTCTGTCATGGCTTGTGCACGCTACTGTGTCCTTATCACATTGAGATCCAGAGAAACACATTAATATCCTTTAGGACATGTCTCCTATGGTTCCAGAAAAACTAGGACAATATGGGAGGGCATGCAGAAACAGTACAAAGGGCTGAAGACCAGTAGAACTGGCTCTGGGACAGGCTTGTTATATGATGTGGGATGGATGAAACTACTTTTCTATACTTCTTTTCATTAATCTATGGAATACAGGAGGAGAAGAAAGCAATGGGTTGGGCTAA
The DNA here is from genome assembly GCA_007922815.1 of Macrotus californicus. Taxonomy (NCBI): domain Eukaryota; kingdom Metazoa; phylum Chordata; class Mammalia; order Chiroptera; family Phyllostomidae; genus Macrotus; species Macrotus californicus. The sequence continues at coordinate 31,222 of VMDR010009582.1, forward strand.
ATCAATGGTTTTTCATGTGTAATCCCAGGACCAGTAACATCAACATCACCTGGGAATCTGTTAGAAATTTAGAGTCTTAGGACCCACCCCAGATCTACCGAATCACAATAGACTGGGATGGGGCCCATCAGTCTGTGTTTTAACAACCCATTCAGGGGATTCTTCTGCACACTATATTTTGAGAACTACTGGGAAAAATTATCTTTGTGTGCTATAGCTAACACTCTAGAAGACTTTCACTGATTTTCCAATAAATTAGAAGCTACTAATTATTTTAATTATACAGAAGATACTGTCTCTTATTTTTATTTGTATGACATGGTACCATTTTGAACCTGGTTTATTGTTGTGCTGGATGAACATGAACGTGCCAATTAAAATGTGTTCCTAGTTGATACTATGCCAGCTAAACAAACTTAAAAAATAGAATTCTAAAATGTTAAAAAAAAAGGAAGGAACGTTAAAGGTACTTAGGTCAATTATCTCCAGCTGCCATTTTATAGTTGAGTAAACTGAGGCTCAGAAGGCTATATGACCTTGGCATAATCTTTTAGATGATATGTAAATGCTTGAAAAACTTGAGCTACAGGTTAGGAACTATCATTGCATTTTACTATCTGTGGCATATAGGCAGTGCCAGAGAACTAACCAAGCAACTAAATTGATTTTAAACCTGTTTGCACATACAAAACTGCAATTATGAAACAGCGTATTGCAGATTTTGACATGTATAAAACTATACATCCAATTAATTTTTACAAGTCAATTTATGACAGTCATTTCAAACAAAGCAGACCCTTAAATCTGTTTCTTAAGGATATGGTTGACAGAATGTCAGTGTATTTAAAACTCATTTCATATTCTGGAGGTCAGATTTGAGAGGGTGAACTGGAAGAATAGATTAAAGATGTTAATTTTATTAAGAATTTATCATTCAGGACTTCCGGCCAAGATGGAGGCGTAGGTAGACACACTGTGCCTCCTCTCACAACCAAAAGAAGGACAACAACAAATTTTAAAACAAAAAACAACCAGAACTAACAGAAAATCGAACTGTATGGAAGTCCAACAACCAAGAAACTAAGAAACTTACATCCAGACCAGTAGGAGGGGCAGAGAGGACTCGCGCGGCGGGGCGGCGGCTGGCGGATCCGGGAAAGGCGCGGCTGGCCGGGAGAGGTGGCGGCTGCGGACCGGGCGTCCCACTCCCTCATGAGGATAAACGGGGAGGAACAACTGGGGAGTGAGACAGACCCCACAACCCAGAGTTCCTGCGTGGGGAGGTGAAGCCTCAAAGCCTCTGATTGAAAACTCCTGTGGGGGTTGAGGCAGCGGCAGCAGGAGAAACTCCCGGCCTCATGGGAGAGCTCGTTGGAGAGACCCACAGGGTCCTGGAGCATACACAGCCCTCCCACCGGGTATCGGCACGGAAGCCAGCACCAGAGGGGCCTCGTTGGACTGTGGGTAGTGCGGAAAGTGACTGGTAACCGGCAGGGAGTGGAGCGGCCGCCATTGTTCCCTCTCGGACCTCTCCCCCACAAACAGTGTCAGGACGCAGCGACGTGGCCGCCCTGCCCTTGTGAACACCTAAGGCTCCGCCCCTTACTACATAACAGGCGTGCCAAGACAACAAAAAAATGGCCCAAATGAAAGAACAGATCAAAGCTCCAGAAAAAATACAACTAAGCGATGAAGAGATAGCCAACCTATCAGATGCACAGTTCAAAACACTGGTAATCAGGATGCTCACAGACTTGGTTGAATTTGGTCTCAAATTAGATGAACAAATGAAGGATACAATAAGGGAAATGAAGAAAAATGTACAGGGAACC
>VMDR010009583.1:0-33110 GCA_007922815.1 Macrotus californicus
AGCAAGCAGGTTAAAAAAAGCTTTTACTGGAAGCGCATGTTTCCTAACTTTATTATGTGCTGAATTGTTGTCTATAAATGTGCTGTAAACATCAATGTGGGTGTCATAAAAACAAAAGTGTCCCCAGGTCTGCTTTCCAGTCTGGTAACTTTCATAACACTCTTTGGCATCTCAAAGCAATATTTACCTGGGAAATTGCTGAAATAACTTTTTAGCCTAAGCTAACCAGGGGGTAGTTCAAGGATATCATTTATGTAGTTGCTCCCTCGCAGGCTAAAAAGTGCAGTGAAGATGTGAAACCCTTGGTAACTCTCCGTGAAGAGCTGCCATCCTTATTTCTGGAACCGCGGTGGAGGTCACAGCATTAAAGCAAACCTGGCACATTCAGTCACACTCACACTGATGAGCGTCCCCTTCCTCCAGGCAGAACATTAGTGCTGGGGATCCCTGTTGAAGCTATAACAGTGTCCGCTGCTAAGCAGGTATGTCTGACAAACTGGTGGCTCCCAGAAATGCTTGGCAACTTTGTAGGGGACTGACTGGTAGGGTCACCAAATAAAATGTAGAATGCCTGGTTAAATTTGGATTTCAGACAAACAATGAATTTTGTTTTAGTATACATATGTCCCAGGCAATATCTGGTACACAGTTATGCTAAAAAAATATTCATTTCTTAATAGGACATATTTATATTTAAAAGTTATTTGTTGTTTTTCTGAATTTCAAATGTGATTGGTGTCACATGTTTATGTTTACTAAATCTGGCAACCCTGGACTGGCAGGAAAAAACAAAAACACAGTTAGGTGTGCATTTATTACTGTTATTAATCAACAGGCTATTGAGGACAGGGTATCAGGTCTTATAGTGAACCTCCTATAGACCTCAAAGATCCTTCACAGGGTACTGTGGAAAATACAAGGCTCGTGTTGAGTCTTCATGAAATTTGTATTTAGCTGTATGAATGTGGACAGCAGACATCAAAATAACAGATATCTCAGACTTCAGAGAGCCAGATATAACTACCTATCCAAGATACTAGAAATTATACACTCTAGTTTTTATGGTTACATTGGATCTTTTGCTTCCAAACCTTTTAGAAAATAGTTGGGTTTAGATGCAGGATGGTCTTACCTCTTAACTGTTTATAAGGAACAGAAATCAAACCCAGAGACTCTTTTTAATTGATCGTTTGTAGTATTTAATGAATGCATGAGCTTTACAGACTGAAATACTTTTCTTTTCAATTACCTGAAAATACCCAGGATGAATGGGAATGAGGTTATTATCTTAAGGTTGTAACTGCACCCACAGAGTACAAATTAGAATTACCTAGTTAAATTTGAACAACCTCTCTAGCCTAAATTGAGTAATTCCAGGATAAACATTGCTTCGGGAATTGTATTTTCCATTCTGTTCTCTTACTGTTCAGGCAATCTAGAAAGTATCCAAACACCCCCTTTATACCACAGTATGTATGGGCTCTATACATGCTGTAATTCTTTAAATGGAATTATACATTAGCATAATTATTTATACGTACTACATTTTTAGAAAAGAAGTGAGGTGATTCTATCAGCACATCTCACGGAGGATCACATGGAGTCAGGCAGAGTCCGCGTCAGTCCACTCACCAAAGTTGTTTCTGGAAAGCAGCAGAGTTTGAGCTGGGCTCCGGCAGTGAGCCAGCTGGCACTTCTTCCTCAAGGCCCGTGTCATCACTGGGGTCAGTCCAGTTCCTGTTTCCATATTTTCTTTATTGGTAAGTGGGGTCCCACCTGGGCTCTTTTCTACACCGACTTTCCTAAGTAGTTTCCGCAGATCTGTTACCAGGAGTAATTCAGACATTTGTAACCCAAGTTGATGACACTTTGGAGTTGGGCTTCAGGGAAACACGCTGCAGGTCACAGACCTGAACTAGCGGATTCTGGCCTTCGGTGATAGAACAAGCTTCTTCCTTTCATTGAAACTCTGTTTTCTTTAATTTCACAGTCTGTAGATCTTTAACTGTTATCTGCATGGGTCCATTTTTTTTAATGGTCCAGCCTGAAGGGCTTCAGTGGGACTGGATTTTCTGAGCAGCAAAGGTGCTGTGGGTGGAGGGGGTGGAGGCGGCCAGCTGGCTGTGGTTGTGTGGCAGAAAGTACAGCCTGGGAGTCTCCAGAAGTGGTTAGAGCACAGGCAGGCACATTTGTAAGTTTACCATTCATGTAACAGGTTTGAGCACAGCTTGGATGGGAAGAATTTTCTGAGATGGTCTTCAGTGCTCCCTGGAGTTTGTATAATTTGCTTTCCAAAATGCAAAACTGTTATTTCAGACTATGAAGTTCTTGGTGGCAGAAACGGAAAGGAAAGATGGTGTCTCTCAACACTTCTAAACCCTGGACTATGCAGTTCTGGCACCAGTTGTATACAGGCCATATTCTACCTGTCCAAAGTTTTATTGTATCTTTGATCCTGGGAAATGTGCAGTTCCAGGATGATCTTGGCCAGCTTCTGCTAAGGGGTGTATTTGTTGAAGAAATAACCATTCTTTCTGCTGAAGGTGGCTGAGGGGGAGGTGTAATTCGCTTGGACTGAAAGTGAGAGGCTTTTTTTTCCCCCAATAATCTTTTCACTTTTGTTTTTAGCTTTTTTTTCTTTGTTGTTTGAACTTAAGCATGATTTTTGTTTAAGAGCCGGGGGATGAGATGAAGTCCAGGTGGTGGTCTCACCCTCCAGGACTATAGCTTTTTTATTTTATTTTTTAAATCTTTATATTCTCGTTGCCAGCTCAGTGCCTGGAAGATAGTAGGTGCTCAATGTTTGTTAAGGAGTTTCTGGCTTAGTTCTGTGGTTTAAAAGTATGCTCTCAATCGACTGGGGCTTATTTGAAGTGAACGAGCTTCCTCAATTCCCCACCAGCTCTTTCAGACCCATCTGTGTGCTTGTTTCCCAAACCTTCCCTGTCATTCGCTTCCTTACACTGGGCACTGTTCTCTCTTGATTGATACAACTCAGTGATCCTAGGCCAGAGCCAGCAGTTACTTCCCAGAGAACTGCCTGGGGGAGCCCTTCTCCATCAGCAACTGAAACTGATGCTCTTTAAGTTGTAAGAGTGGAGTGTGTGTAAAACTTAGTATATTTTATTTTATTTAGTTTTTAAAATCAAGTTTATTAGAGTTGTCCACAGTCAGTAACGGTGATCTCGCTGGTCTTGCCATTCCTGGACCCATAGCGCTCCGTGTCACAACGTCCCTGCTGTCTTTCACCTGGCCGAAGACCACAGGCATGCCATCCAGCCACTCAGTCCTGGCAGTGCAGATGAAAAGCTGGGAACCGCTTGTGTTGGGTCCAGCATTTGCCACGGACAAGACCCCAGGACCTGTGTGCTTCGGGACGAAATTCTTATCATCAACTTTCTCCCCGTAGATGGACGTGCCGCCTGTGCCATTGTGGTGTGTGCAGCCACCGCCCTGGCACATGAATCCCGGAACAATTGTGTGAAAGCAGGAACCTTTATAACCAAATCCTCACTCCCTGGTGCTCAGAGCACGAAAGTTTTCTGCTGTCTTTGGAACTCTGTCTGCAAACAGCTCGAAGGGCTAGCCATCGGCGGCGATATGGAAGAACACGGTGGGGTTGACCACAGCTGGGCGCGGGGGCATCCAAGATGGCGGTGGTGCCTGCAATGCACCCTGATTTGAATTACTAAAATTCAATTTTGCTATTCTGAGATAAAGAAGTAGCAGTTTAAATATATTTTCAAAACCCCAGAAAATTATTTTAACATTTAGCTTCTCCAATAAACAAATAAATACTATTAAGTTGGAGGTTTTTAAGTTTTGAGCTTCTCAGGATAGAGCAATTAACAAAATAGAAAGCCTATTTTCCAATGGGGCAGATACATTTTAACCACGTATATACTATAATGAGGGATTGTAAGTATAATGAAGAAAAATAAAGGAAGATAAAGAGACAAGAGTGACAGGGATTGATGTTCCAGATAAGTGGTCAGAGAAGACCTCTCCGAAAAAGTGGTACTTAAGCATGGACATGAGAAAAACCAAATGAGTCATGCCATAGCCCTGGGGGAATCAGGTCAGCAGGTGCAAAGGCCCTGAGTGGGGGCCAGCTTCGTTTGTCCGAGTAAGTGCACAGTGAGAGTAGCTGAGGGCCAGGTCTTGGTAAGGACTTTAAACTGATTCTAAGTGTGATTAGACATGTATGAGTTAAACTTCAGTCGCAGGAAAGACTCTCATTATTTAATTACAAAGACATCTGGGCGCTTATAAAACCACTGCAAAGGTTAGAGGAGCAAGCTTTAAGCTGGTGCTCAGGAATGAGGTCCAGATCACCGCCAAACCAGCCTGCCTGTAAAGCCGCAGCCTCTGATACAATCACGGAGGTGTGCAATCAAGAGGCTGCAGATGAACTGGTGATTTCAAGGGTAGATGCCAAGGCCATGACCCAGGGAACAGGAAGCCCTCCTTGCTGCCACCACAGCTATCTCTTAACACCCACACCACCACCCCAAGTGTGATATCTGAGACCATGCTTCCCTGCTACAATAGTCAGAGCAGCCAGAAGGCCTTCACCCTGCTTCTACCTTCCTAACCTTCTGTGTGTGTTCAAGCCACAGCTGCAACAGAGTCTAAGATGCGATTTCTCCTTTTCCAGTGTCTGCGGGGTGAGAGAGGACATCAGAAGACTGGAATGGGTGCTGGTGGCCTCTAGGAGGGTAAGGAGGAAGAGAGTGGTGGGGCATGATTTGTTTTACATTTTGGCAGGATCACTTTCACTGGTACGTAAAGAATACACTCAAGCAGGTGAATAACAGTTAAAGGGCTACAGCAGTAGCTTTGGTGTGAGATAGAGAGAGAGAGAGACAGACTGGTGACCATGAAGAAGTAAGGAATGGTGAAGTTACATATTTTGTGGGTAGAGCCTATAGAATTTATTGACAGCTATAAGGTGTAATAAAAGTAAGGAATCTAGAATGCCTTTAGGATTTTGACCTGAGCACCTGGATCAATAGTGGAGACATGTACAGAGGACACTGTACATGTGTTTGTACAGGGAAAGATATGGGTTATAGGGAGAAAACACTGCCATTTATATTAAGCAATAAAGGATACCAGGCACACAGTAAATATTCAATCGGTACTAGTGATTCTTTTTAAAAAATATTTATTTATCTTGAGAGAGAGGGGAAGGGAGGGAGAAAGAAGGAGAGAAACATCAATGTGTGGTTGCCTCTAGCATGTCCCCAAATGTGGACCTGGCCTGCAACCCAGGCATGTGCCCTGACTGGGAATTGAACTAGCGACCCTTTGGTTTGCAGGCCTGTACTCAGTCCACTGAGCCATACCAGCTAGGGCCAATTCTTTTTAATTAAAATAACATTTTTGTCTAACTCCCTGAAGCTGAGGTCACCAAGATTGAAATTGGATATTTCTGAATGATAGTCATGTCTTCAGGTGGAAAGAGACAGCAAAACAACCGAAATCTGGTGTCCTGAACCAGCTGTTTACCAAAGCTCCAACAGCTACTACTAAGTCACCAAATCATTCCACATTTCTTTCTGGAGCTGTGGATTTAAGCTCCAGTGAAGCTTGGTGCCTGGACTGGAGGAAGGCCTGAATAGCCTGAGAGATGTCTCTTTTCCCAGGCTCAGCAGAAGAAAACGGGGTCTCCCGTGCCCAGTTTATGGCACTAGCCACTTGGAGTTCATGAGAGACAATTCACAGAGACTGAAATGGACTCGAAAAAGAGAAATACAAAAAGGAAATGAAAACCCAAAGGAGGGGAAATATATAGATGTAAGGACATTTCCCCCCCACACACACAGGATCTTAATAATAGACAACCTAATTACTGAACACTCAGGACATTGTTCTGAGAGATTGTCATATATAACATCTTTGAATCTTTACAACAAATTTTGAGGAAGGATTATTATCCTCATTTAATAGGTGAAGAAACTGAGGCAAAGGGAGGTTAAATAACATGCCTAAGACCGTACAGTTAATAAATTGCAGAGGTGAAATTTAACTCAGGCTAATTGATTCAAGACTTCATGGTATTAAATATATCCTACCCAATTACACTATTAGCTAAGACTTTTATCAACATTGGGGATAGGTTGTATTGGAGGGCTGGCAAAAGGTGGAATATAGCAGTGGTTTTTGTAGGGTGCCTATAGGCAGACTTAGTTTGAAGAATGTCATTGTCACTAAAAAATGATTTACAGACCCTTGTTATATTGATTAAGGTAACACTAGCTGCTGTAACAAACCTTAAAACATAAAATAGCTCCGGTACAATAGAACTTTATTTCACATATAAATTTGTCCTAATGGCAGATTGCTCTCCCCTAAGTGCCAGTCCATCTTGTGGCTCATTCATCTTCAACACATGATGATTTCCAAAGCTGCTGTGTTCATCCCTGTCAAACCAGAGGAAGGGGAATGAGCAAGAGCATGGGAGGATCTTACCGACCAGTTCTGGAAGTGGCACACCTCACTTCACCTCACATTTTATTGGCTAGAACTCAGTCACCCCACTGCATCTGACTGTAAGGGAGACTGGGGAACGTTGTTTAGCTATACATGCCCAGCCAGCCTGCCTGCCACAACTGATCTCATCAGTGACATGATTTCCCTCGATTTTGCTCTTGAAAAAACTAAACTTTAGTTTGGGATAACCTTGTTTTCTTTCTTCTGTGAAATTTACATTTAGGTCAAACGGACTGCGTGACTCAGTTTGCTTACAAAGAAGTTTTACGTTCATTTCTGGAAGATTTTTAAGTAAATAGCTCTTCTCTGATAATGTAATTCATAATTTGTTCCTTTACTTTCCTTTTTCATGATTTTAATGGGGCATTACATCTTGCAGAAACTTGTAAGGCTCTCACATGTATAAAGACTCCTCAAAACTTTAATCAACAAAACATTTACAATCTTGTTATGTTTGTGTAATTTATTGATACTTAAAATTTTAATGTCCTGATATGGGCAAATATATCAAAATGCCATTTTCACCTATTGCAATTTGCATATTAATGAGGAAGATTAGGTGTTTCTAAGAGTGGTAATATGATATCCTTATAAAAAACTAATTAGATTGTGTTTAAAATTTCAGGGATGTCCCTTTATCTTCTCCAAGTTCCAAACATTCCCTGTCATAACACATTTTCACTTAGTTTTTCACTATTGATTCTGCCTCCACTTCCAATCTGTGGGGATTTTCCTAACACCATCAAGCAATTCTCTGACGCCAACAGGGTGTCCTATAATTCAACCCAATTCTGACACTACCTACCTGGAGATAGCATCAGATCCCTCAGGTTAAGGGCTCAGTCCCAGGGGACTGCCTCTCCCCTCACTCTAATGCCAATCACAGATTCAGGCCAACACCTATGCTTCTGACCAACAGACTATAAGTTGGAGCTTCCAATGACACCTTCCTTGGGTTCAATTAATTTGATAGAGCAGCTCACAGAACTCAAAGAAACATTTTATTTATTAGATCACCACTTTATTACAAAAGGATATAACTCAGGAACAGCCAGATGGCATCACTTTGTACATAGCACAACGGATGGGGAAAGGGCTTGGAGCTAAAAAATCTACAATAAGATCTTGAATCCAAATGGGAAATCTTCCATTCCAATAAATTCTCATGTTTCCATATGTATTGCATTCCCACACAGTTAATCGGGTGTGGGTTCTCCGGTGATGAAAGACATCTGACCAGCAGCTGAAAGACTTACCACATCTAGAACATTCCTTCTTTCTTCTTTCCAGCATGAATTCTCTGGTGTAATGTAAAATATGAACTAGAATCAAAGGTTTACCTCTACACTCATTACATTCATAACATTTTACTCCTGTGTGGTTCCTATAACTAAGACCTGATTTTTTACTAAAAGATTTTTCTACCCTTGTTACTTGAATGTAGTTACTGTCCAGTATGAACTCTTTGATATCTAATTCAAAACAAAAAAGAATGAGTGTCAAAAGAGGCATTTTGGAGAGATTGTGGTTGCCAGCGGACACATATTGTGATTCAAGATGTTTTTGGTTCTTTTGATGCTTCCTTTGTTCATCATGTTGGTCTGATCCTAAAACTAGTCACGTTTACACAGGGGTCTATCTACAAGAATCACAATGGTACTAAACTGAAGTTTAATACAGGATTCTGGAGAGGCTTTGGTATCCCTTTCTCTTTGCTGTTTCAGTCCCTTCCAGGGCATAGAGTTTGATGACCCGCGCACAGGTTTGTTGTCAGCGTCCACTTGCTTCCTGCCAGGCCTGGATTCCTTGTGCAGGGCACATCCTGTTCATCCGTCCACTGGGTCCTTGCAAGTATGTGGGAAGAAGACCTTTAGTTTTACCTGCCTCCACTTACCACAGCCAACCCAATCATTTCTGAACAGTCATGAAGAAGGACTTTGCCAACTCAACCTCTCTCAGGTTAATTAAAAAATAAAAAGATGGACATTGCCGATAGCCATACAGACAAACTATCATCAAGAGACATTATAAGTGTATTCAGTGCACAATTTCTATTATCCCTGTAATATTCCAGACTTCCATACTAATCCTACTTTCTAGATTCTAGGTGTAAAAATTTAAAAAACAAAATCAAAACAACAAAATAATCATGTGTGAAAGTTGACTGAGAATAATGAAGACTTAAAAGTAATTTTGGCATATTGGGTGGAAGAGGAAAAAAGGAAATGGGACATTGGATAGTCGATGTCATCTTTACGGGCGAGGCCGCACAGAACCGACACAGACCTCAAGTGTCCGACCTCCCTGCAGTCAGCCAGTGTCTGCAGGCCGCCTGGGAGCATACTCAGCACTGGAGTGCTCACGGTATAAGACTCTCAGCATGAAGACACTTAGAGGAAACTCACTATGTAGGCAGTGCTGGGGGCGTTTTCTCCCTGCTGATAGCTGCGTGTTCGTGTGCAAACTTAAAAGAATAACGTCTAATACTGGTGCCTCCTTGGTATATGTCTGATTGTAGGGTATCATCTCCAAGGGAAGTTTTTACCTTAGAAGAGCCCCCAGATCCAACTTTTCAGGCTTCTCAAATCATACAAATGACTGGACAAGATCTCTGGTTGCCCTTTATGTAACATTAGGTATGATGGCATTTTCTGGCAAAGGAATCAATTGAAAAATACAAACTATTAGCAAGTAGTCTATAAACAATAAATACAGATTCTTGGATCCTCACTTCAGGACCTAGGGAATCTCTAGGTGTGAGGCCCAGGAATCTGTATTTTTTAGATGTTTCCTGGTGATTCTAATGTAGACAGGCCATGAGACCTACCAAGCAGATAAAGGCTGCCCCTAGCAACCCACTCTAGATATTTCCACATTGGTCACTTATCCTAGAAACATTTGTGCCATGTCCTAATGGAGTTCACATCCTATTGAGGGGCAAACAGTAACGAATAAGTAAAATAGCCGTACAGCAAGTGTACAGAATACATGGTGTGAAGTTCGTTCTAGGTACACAAATAGGGTAGGCATGAAGATAAAGTACAACAGGCTGAGAGCAAGGCCATGTGGCTATTTTAGGTAGGGTGGTCGGGAAACCTCTCTGATGTGATGACATCCTAGCTGAAACCGAGAAGGAGTGAGAGACCAGCCAAGTGTATAACTGAGAGATGAATGTTCCAGTTTTAGAAAACAGCAAATGCCAAGGTTCTGAGGCTAGCGTGGCCTGACCAGAGTGAGGGGAGCTGGGTTATGGGGGCCTTCTATAGCAACAGTCAAAGTACCTTGGCTTTTATTACGAGGGAAGGTTTTGAGCAGAACGGTGACATGACCTAACTAACTTTATTAAAAAAGCATCCAACCGAAACAAATTTATGAATTAAAAAACTCATGAACTTACTGTCCCACTTATGACTTGAAAATATGGAGAAAGCTGGAATTTTTAAAAGTATTCATTTGACCACTGATTTTAAGTGTTAGTAAAAAACAGCAAATAATAAAATTTTTTAAATACTAAAAACAAAGCAAAGTAAAATTGGTTTTAACATTGATTCATAGCCAGGCTTCCTTAAAATGGCAGGTTTGAGAGTTAAAAAAAATAAAAAGCTAGGTTGAATTTGCAGTTCTGCTATCATCTTTCTCAATAATAAAATAGAAGTAATATGTACTTTCCAGGTCACTCTGAAGTTTAATGGAGATTATATATTCCTAGCAAATAGAAGGCACTCACTGGAAGGTAGCTATTATGATTAGTGTTATTTTGTCTACCTTGGCTGAATATTGCCCAAAATGTGAGGATATCAGTCAATAGGAAGGGCAGCATTTGCTCAAATATTATGAATCATGTACAATAATTGCTTATCATGTTCATTGAGGCAAATCCAGGAAGGAAGTTGGTGTGGTAAAAAGATCCATAGGCTACGAATCAATGAATTTAAATTCTAGTGTCAGCTTTGCTACCAATGGTTAAATATTTTAAGTTTTGTGGGTCTCAATTTTCTTGAGCTTAAACTGGAAGGTTACTGCATTGCTTTTCAGCTGTGAAATAATGCTCACATTCAGATAAAACTCTGGTATGTGAAGCATTGGCCCTCCTGTCTCCATCACTTCTGCGCCGTATCCTTTCAGAAGCACAGTTGGCCCTTCTGTCTCCATCACTTCTGCGCCGTATCCTTTCAGAAGCACAGTTGGCCCTTCTGTCTCCATCACTTCTGCGCCGTATCCTTTCAGAAGCACAGTTGGCCCTTCTGTCTCCATCACTTCTGCGCCATATCCTTTCAGAAGCACAGATGCAATAGAAGATATGCATGCCATAACTTGGGAATCTTCCTGTAATTACAAAAATGGGAATGCAATAGAAGATATGCATGCCATAACTTGGGAATCTTCCTGTAATTATAAAAATGGGAGATACTTATTTGATAACCCAGCATTCGATTTTTTTCCATAAAAATCTGTTGTCCATGGAAAAACTTTTGTCAAATATAAAAGGGACAATTATTACAATGTATCTTTTCTCAAAAATAACAAAAAACCCACTGCATTCTTCCCCCCCAAATACAGCCAGTTTACCTCCCTGTAAGTAGAAATAAGGAATAGAGTAATGAGATCCCCTGAAACATTACCAGAGATACAATTAAATATTAAAAAAGAAACTCAAAGTCAAGTCTTTGAGTCAGGGAAGCTTTGTGGTAAGCTCATTATAATTTTCTATTTCATGTTCTGAAGGGCTGGCAATGAGTATTTCCTGATGGGTTTCTTTCTCCCTTTGCTCATCTATGCCTATTTTTATCCACAATGAGTACATTTGTGCATATTTTTCTAATTAAAAATGTTCCCTCTCCTTTAGTAAGCTTCCCCAACCAGGCTTCAGGCAGAACTTGGGTGTAGAAATGGCTCATCTCGAAGGTGCTTCCTGCCCCTTTTTACAGAGAGAGGAATCTCCTCTCTGGGGTAGCTCTCTAAGCTTTACTTCCCTTTCTTTTCCTCAATCAGAAGGAAATGATTTAATAAAAACAGACAATAGAATAGGTGGTTGCCAGGCATCAGCAGGGAGGGGAAATGAGGTGATAGGTCAAAGACACAAATCTTCAGCTGTAAGGAAAACACGTTCTGGGGATTGAATGTACAGCATGGGGACTATGGTTACAGTGCTGTGTACTTGGAAGCTGCTGAGAATGGGCCTTAAACGTTCTCACATGCACAATTAACCACTTTAACTAAGTGAAGTGAGGGATGAGCTCATTATTGTGATCTTAGTAAACTTTCTACCATGTGTATGCATAGCAAATCTTCATGTTATACACTTTAAATATATACATTTGTCAGTTATTTCTCAATAAGGTTAAAAAACTAGCAGAAAGGATATAATTGCAGTCATTTGGCACTTTGGGGTGAGCTTCAGTTAATAGGTTACATTCCCTGAGACTATATCTTCTTATCTGTCTTTATTATTTATTGCAGAAATAGAAGCTTTATCTCTTTGACGATGACATTTTCCGATGTGTTGAATTCAGGCATCAGAAAAGTCTGTACAGTGAGACTTTTAAAGTTTTGTTCTGACCATCTCGGGGAACAGAGGAGGAGGGTGGTCCTGACATGACACTGCATGGCACATGGGGCTTGTCACAGCCCTGCTCCTTGTGAGCCCAACATGTGAGCAGAAGCTGACCGGTCCCAGCATCTGGGGGGAGTTTACTTTTTCATTCCCTCCTGCCTGTTTGGTGAGGACATTTCTACAAAGAATAAGTCATTAGAAACTTAGAATTTGGGAAATGAAATTCATCAAACCGACGGGTCATTTTCTCCCTCCTGCACCACACTATCCACAGGCACAAATCACCTTATCTCTACAGCCTCTCAAGGGTGCAGGAATAAGTGTCCTCTCTGACACAACGGAGCTCCTCAGTGTACAGATGGGAAAGAGGGCTGGCTGGACTAGATCCATGCTTGTGGACAACTTTACACAACTAGGGCATCTTCTTTAAGTAAAATAATTCACAATTATGAATAAAATATTAGGCATACAAGCAAATATCTACTTATAAGGAGAATTCATTTTGCCTCCCATTTTGGAAATGAAAGACAAAAGACTCTTTCTGTTTCCCCTGGTTAGAATTTATCAAAAAAGTTTTAAGCCCTGACCTGTGTGGCTCAGTTGGTTGGGCATCATCCTGCAAAGTGAAAGATCACTGGATTGATTCCTGGACAGGGCACATGCTTGGGTTGCGGGTTCAGTCTCCCATTGTGGTGCATATGAGAGGCAACCTATCGATGTTTATCTCTCTCTAAAATGAGTAAATAAAATCTTTTAAAAAAAGTTTTAAGATCAAAGATTTACATTTGACATGATTGTATTAGTCTTCAACACTGAAACCTAATTTACAGTATTGTGCCTTTGGTAAATAGAACAATGGATGACAGCTATCACAGGAAGGGACAATCCAAGGGTTGACAGCTATTTCTCCAGCACTGGTCAGAGAAGAATCATCCTAGATACACCAGACCTGATTATTTGATATAAAAATCCATCATTAGAAATATGCAACTCACTCCCTTCATTCTGATTCCCCACTCAGAAAATGTCTTCTCTGGCTTCCCACACACGTGTGCTCCCCTAAAGCACATCTGGTTCTCAGCCCAAATTGCCCATCAGAATTACCCAGGGAGGTTTTAAAGATACTGATATAGAGCCTCTCCTGAGGCTGATTGAATCAGGATCTCTGAGAGTAGGGCCCTGCATAGGTATTTTTAAAAAGCTCCCTTGGTGATTCTAGAACACAGCCAAGGTAGAAAACCAATGGCCTGCAGGAGACAATGTGCTGATCAGATTTCACTGCTCCAAATCTTTAATGGAATAAAATCCCAAATCCTTACCATAGACTACAATGCCTTGTAGGATCTCAGCTCTGTCTACTTCTCTAAGCTCCTCACCACATTCTCTTTGCTCCCTATTCTCCAGCCATACTGGTTGGTTTGCATAACAAATCACCCCAAAATTTAAAGGCTAAATATAACAAACATTTATTATTTGACAGTTTCAGTAGGCCAGGAATCCAAGTATAGCTTGGGTAGTGCCTGAGGTTCAAGATCTCTCACAAGCTGCAGTCAAGGTTGTGAGAGATAGATTGCAAGTCAATAGACTGTAGCCTCATCTGAAGGCTCGACTGGGGAAGGATTTGCTTCCAAGCTCACTCACATGGACTTGGTGGCTGTTGGACTGAAGGTCTCAGCTCCTCCTTGCTGGCCGTAGGCCAGAGGACTCAGTGCTGGGCTACCTGGATCACTCTCCATTGGGCAGCTCATGGCAGCTAGCTTCATCAGAGCAGGTGTGTTGTGAGTTCTGAAGACCACCCCACATTCACAGATGAGCTAGAAGCACTCATGGAACTCACCATGTAGCTGTACTCACACTAAGATTTATCAAAGCCATGTAGAAAGGATACCTAGCCAGATCATAAAGGGAAAAGGCACAGGCAGAGCCTGGAGGAATCCATTAGCAGGCTTTTTCGTGCTCTCACACTCCCATGAGGGCTCACACAGATCACACTCTTATCCCAGCAACAAAATTGCAGCAATGTGTATGCAGTGTTTCTGCCTAGGGCATCCCGGTAATGACTCAGCATCTGAAGACCTTATAGGGAGTGGTCACACAGGCAGCCTCTGCCAAGTGCATGCTAAAATTCCAGACTCTGAGGGGAAGGCAGGAGCTCAGCATTAGCATACTGTTTGCACAGTCTAGATGTAGTGAGCCACACTTACCATGCAGGGCAAGTTTTATGTTTGTGCAGGGAACTGTTTACCAGCCTAGTTTTCAGATGCCAGCCATGGGCCAGTCTTATAAGCTGGCCTATCTAAGGCCAGCATCCCCCGGACCTGCTATGTTGACTCTTTGCTGCAAAGCAAGAAAAGAAGAGAGTGGGGCACCCAAGGTGGAAGCCACCACCTTTTTGCAATCTCGTATTGGCAGTGACAGTCCATCACCTGTGCCACGTTCTATTCCTTAGATGCTAGTTACTAAATCCACTGGATACTCAAGGGGAGGGCATGTCATAAGGGTGTGAATACCAGTAGCCAGAGGTCACTGACAGCCACCTGAGAGGCTGCCTATCACACTGGCCTGCTTTTTATCCTGAAGCACCCCCAGGATTTTTTCTACCTCACAGCCTTTACATACAGTACTTCCCTATACTGGTATATTCTTCTCCCATTTCATTCAGGTTTTAGTTTAAATATCCCCTCCTGAGGGACACCTTCCCTGATTATCCAATTTAAAATAACGCATGCCCCCTCCTAACAATTTTTATCTTCTTATCTTGCTATGTTTTTCTTTAGAACAGTTATCACCATCTGCAACTTTATATTTGTTTGTTGACACAGGTGTGCAAATTGTGTGAGAGTGGCAATCTTGTCTGTTTTGTTCACGGTTTATACAAAGATATAGCAATATCTGATGCATAGGAAATGCTTAATCAGTATTCATTAAATGAATAAACAAGCAGAATTCCAGGCCACCCAAAAGTTATGTTTCTTAGTGGAAATAAATATAGTTGTACATAAGTTTGTTTAGCCTGAGTCTACCTCCAAGAGAGTTATCACCTTTGGCTAAGGTGCAAAATCTAGTTCCTAGGCCTAGAGTGCTGAGGGCCAGTCCTGGATCGAACTGCCTCACTGAGATAATGCCAACCAGCCACACAGCTGAGATGCCACCTCTGTCTCATTAACAAGCTCACCAGGCTCTCCACAAATACTTGGTAAGTGTCCATCTGCATCAGGCATTATGCCAGAAAATAATCCAATTGTGAACAAGGCAATCTCTGCCTTTAAGAAGCCTACAGTCTAGTAAAGAGTCAGATCAATCAAGATGTAGTTCAGAATATTAACAGATCATTTTGAAGAGATACACCAATAAAGGCAATATGAAATAGAGCTCCTAAAGTGGAGCAAAACGCAACGATTCTGGACATGGGTATTTTTCAAAAATCAGCATTGAAGAAATACTTCACCCAAGACCACACAGGTAATGAGTGGCAGTGTTGGGCCTCTGCTGGGCCTCAGACTCAGGTGTGTTTATCTCCAAAGCCATATTCATAACTAGAATCCTGTGCTCCCACTTCTTGGAAGAGAAATTATTTCCTGGAAATGAGACAGTTTTGCTCATTGGTAATTCCAAATGTAATCATCTCTAAAACCTCATTTTTATTAGTAGTAAAAATTCCCTAAACATATGTTATCTTCTTGTGATGATTATGTTACTGACAAAACAAACATAGTACATATTTTCTTGAAATTAATTTCTAGTAGTGGTGACAGACTCATACTGGATTGTGTACATACAATTATCCAGACCCCACTATGGCAAATGGCACATGTAAAAAAAAAAGAAGATGAAGTCAGCACAATTGCTATGATTACAACGTAACCATGACTTGTGGCCACGAAACAGTCCGAGCTATAACTGACCTACCTTGATTGAGCTCACAGCTTAACGTTATTCCTAAACGACCCAGTTACTGGCTATCTAAGAAGAGAATCCGTTGGCAGCCATTTGTTCATGCGCACATTTTTTGAATGCGCATTTTATCCCCTTCGTATTCCGAGCACTGGGCTGCATTAGGAATTCTGCAATGAACAAGCTGTACAAGAAGTGACAGCCTAGGAAGGGGAGCTAGGTCAGCATGGATAGACCCCTCTGTCTGAGCTTGGGCCCTTTCATATCTTGCCCAGTCTAGTAGTTTCTACCACCTCTGTCCTGGACAGTTTTCAAAGAGCGGCCACATGAATGAAGTTTTTAAAACATAAGTCATATTATGCTCCCCGTGTCCTGCCTTGGCCCCTGCCACAATTTCCAGTTGGACTTTGAACACTGTCCAAACTCTATACCACGACTTGTAAGGACCTAGGTGGTCTGGTGTCTGCCTACTGCTCCAAACTCAACAAACACTCTCTCATCATCTACTCTGTCTCAGGCGCAGTGGTCTACTTCTTGGTTCTTGAAGCACAAAACATAGGGTTGCACTTGACATACCCTCTAACTGAAATGTTGTGTCCCCCTGACTTGCCTGTGGGTGCTTCTGGCTTGTCGTTCAGGTCTCTGTACATATATTACCTCTTCAGAGAGGCCTTTCCTGGGTCCCTGCCAGCCATCACCACCCACCAACCACCCTTAACTGTCTTGTTCTCAAGTATTTCCTTGGTGCCTAGAATGGTACTTGGCTTATCACAGGCAGTATAAAAAAATTTTAATAGATGAAGCATGAGCTGCAGAAATTGCCTAGGCTCTTGCTCTGCCTTCAGTCTTGCTTGACTTGATCCATCCACCACACTCCACCAGAGTCTGTGTAAAGCATAGATTCAATTGAATTTCTTCTCCTATGAAAAGGTTATAATAACTTACATAACGACCAAAAAACTACTGAATGTGGCATATAAGCCTGAAAGATACCAGTATACGCTTTGATATGATATCATTTATACATGTATGTGTGTGTGCTATAGTGCTTTATTAAATTTATTCTTTTGTTTTACTCCACTAAGTCTCGTAAGTTCCTCAAAGGAAAGACCTTTGTTAGATTCATCTTTGTATCTAGAAAAATAAGTGGAATACCTGATATTAAGGAACTTACTCATGAAATTCTCTCATTCATTTACTAATTCATTTCAACCCTTTCAAGAAATGGTTGTTGAGCTCTAGGCTCTACTACGAACTAAGCACCATGTTCTGGTCACTGAAGATGCAGCAGTGAACCCAAGTCCCTGCTCCCAGGACGTTTACATTCTGGTAGGGAGACTGGCCGTAAAACAATACACAACTAATTATGGAATGGAATGTTGGGTAATGCTAGGTGTCTTGAATAAAACGAAAAAATTCAGTTATTCTGAGAGAACTCTCCTTTACAAAAATACATGCTGCTGCATGAGAAACAGACCATGCTGGGCTTACAGACAAGGAGAGGGGGCAAGACCAGGGGCTAAAATAAGATTGACAAGCCCAGACACAGGAATGACAGATGGCTATCCCGAAAGCAAATGCCAACAACGACCCTGCAACACAGGAGCCCTGGACTAGCAGCAATGTAGGGGAGGGGAGGCTGGGACTTTTGGGTAAATTGAGATCCAAAAAGGGAACTTGTGTGGTGCCATGTCAGGTCAGTAACACACCTGTTTCCCAGCAAAACATCATAAATCCTCTCAAAAGAAAATTATCCCCAATGCGTGGCCTCCCATCACTCACAGTAAAGTTCATCAAACCCCAAATTCACACACCACGAGAGTCAGCAGAAACAACAAACGAATTAAACCCAATGACCATATATAGTGGGTATTAGACATTAGGGTATAAAAGCCATATATAAAATATTTGAAGAAATAAGAAGAAAAATCACAAAATTGAGCAATATGTAAGACTACAAAAATTATTTGAAAAAGAACCAAATAGACCAGACACACATAATTGTTGTAATAAAAACTGAATAGTTGAGCTAATTAGCAGATCACACATAGAAAAAAATTTACAAACTGGAAGATAGATTTGAAAAATGCAGCATAGTAGATGGAAATAATGAAAAAAGGGGAAGGAATATGCAACACAGAATAAGCAGGTCTGATCAGAATTTTAGAAGATGAGAATAAAGAGCGTAAAGGAAGATGACAGTTGAAGAGATAATGACAAAGAATTTCTCATAAAATGAAAGATGTAATTGTACAGACACAGAATGCACAGTGTAAAATAAACAGTATAAAATAAAAATCCATATATAATGAAACTACAGAACATTAAGGACCATGAGAAGATCTTAAAAGCACTTAGAGGCAAAAGATAGATAATCTACAAATAAATGCCAATTTAAAACTGACAGCATGCATCTCAACAATAAAACAAAAGCCAGAACACAGTACAATACGATCTTTAAAGTATTGAGTAAATGACTACTAACATTTTTCCTGAGAAATGTGCACTCAGGAAAATGATCTTTCAAGAATGAGGAGGAAGTAAAGACAGAAATAATAAAAACTGGGAGTTTATTTCCAACAGACCTACACTAAAGGAATTTTTAAAAGATGTTCCTTAGAAAGAAGAAAATGTTTCCAGAAGGCTCAGATGCCAGACAAATCACAAGCAAAACAGAAAAAAAAGAGAAAACAAAACTTGTAAATATCAAGATAAATCTAAATATTGTCCATAAAAAAACACCTAGAATTATCTAATCTGCATGGTTTTTTTAAAGCACAATAACAGATAAAAGACCATGAAAGGAGGCAGGTGATCAGAGTTATGATGCTCCAAGGTCCTCGCATTTCCCCAAACGTTAACATTGCACACCATCACGGCAGGATGATCAAAACCAGGAAATTAAAAGTGATACAATACCATTAACTAATTTACAGACTTTATTCAGTGTTTAGCAATTGTCCTGCTAATGTCCTTTTTCTAGTCCAGGATGACACATTCCATGGGTGGGCTTGTGAGTGCTTCAACCAGGAGAGTTTAACAGAAGTGGTTCTACAGCACGAGGAGGGGGGACACAGATCCCACCTCGAAATGGACGGTGTTAAAGAATTTGCAGCCATATTTTTAAACCATTGGAAAAAAAAGGGGCCCACGAGTTGCTAAGACACTCCTACAAAAAAGAATAATAAACTGAGGAAATTTTTATTGTCGGATATCAAGATTACTACAAAACTATTCATTAGACCATGGAATACTGTTTTATCATCAGATCTCAATATTATTATAAAACCATTAATTAAAATAATGTGATAATTGTATAGGAACAGACAACCAAAGGGATAAAATGAACAGCCTAGAAGCAGGCCTGCATGTATGTATTCTTGACACACCACGAGGTATTGTAGTTCAGTGGGACAAGGATGGGACACTCAATGAGTAATGTTCAGACAACTGGTTATCCAAACGGAGAAGCTGTTTTTGGATCACACCACACACGTAAGTCGATTGCAGATTGAAAATTTCGAGGGTGAAACTCAAAACCTTAGAGTATTTAGGCATTTGATGAAAATTTCTGATGGCACCTCAGTCTCTGTCTCTTCAGCAGAGACCCATCATTACCAACCTTAGCCTGTCATGAATCGTCCCTACGTTCTTATAATAAACTCCACCACCTTTTTTGTTTGGGCTGCAGCTCGCTGTACGTGGTTTCTGCCACTGCCACAGGTGTTTAGGTTAAGCAGGCAGAAAAGAGAGGCCAAGCATTTTTCCAGTACTTCATGCCCTGCTTCATCTAAGTTCCTTATACATATTAAGTCATTTAATCCTCACAGATTAAATGTGAAGGCCAGAGTATCACAACTCTCTTTGTTTTACTGATTTATTTTATCTGTGACCAGGCCACTCCCAGCTCTGGTGGTACCATAGAGCCTCGCAGGGAGGAGCCTTCTTTTGGAACAGACTTGACAAAAGGCTCATTCTGGAAACTGATGGTGCTACCTGATAACTCCTTCTTGTAGGCACTTCCCATTCTGGGACCAGACCTCACCTCTGGGCTGCACACAGTTTGGCCCATAAATTCCAGCACCAAAACCAGAAGGACATTTTTGCCCTGCCTCTGTCACAAGCTCCCCCAGGCAAGTTCACTGGGGAGGAGAGGGAGACAGTTTGCTTCCTGACTGTGTTCACTGTCTTCCATGCCAGAAGGACAGATGGCTTTGGGTGTCTAGAAGTCACAATTAAGTGCCCTCAGGCACATTTGGTTCAAAGAAATCGATATTGGGTAAGTTCCTGCTGCAAGTCTGGCATGCTGCTAGGTGTGACACATAGGCTTTTGTGCTTTCTGGATTTCATAGATCCTGTAAAAATAAGCTCCCTTCAGAGGCTTTGGTTTTTTAAAGGGCCAGACCACAGGCTTGTAACCACTTGTGATATTATACCTTCTTTGTCACAAGAAGCTGTCCCTACACTTCAGGTAGGAAAGAACTACACGAAGTTTAGCACAGAAATTGTTTGTTTTATTTCTAGGTGAGATATTTGAAATTTTAGTAAGGTAAAAATTCTAAATATGAATTAATAGTTTCTCTAAATTGTTTTGATTTTCATTTTTTTTTATCAGTGAAGGGTCCTTTGCATCATCACAACTAGACAAAATCTCCTGCTTCTCCAGCTCCTACAGCACACAGGCACCTGAAGCCTGTCATGCCATGTTGTTGAATAAACACCCATGCCCTTCTCTCACCTCCCTACTGACCCAACGCAGTGCTAACATTTGTCCCACCTGAGTGTGACCTCTGAAAGTTGCTCTTTTACAACAAAATTTTAATGGTAAAATGTGGATATGACATATGGATCACTTCTGTGTCATTCTTCCACCTCCCCCCCACCCCCCTGCCACCACACTTGGAACAAAACCTTGGCCACAATGGGCCATCTCATGAAGTACAAGGGGGAACCCCCAAAAACCCAGAATTATCTTCTGGAAGGTGGACCCCTAGGTCAGTGTTCAGGAGCCCATCTGCATCCCTGCATCACTGGTGTTGTTGTGAGAGGCTGTGTTTGGCTTCAGTGATTTCATGATGGGTGATTTATGAGAGCACCCGCCTGCACCACACTGAGTGTTTAGCAGTTTTTGACCAAAAACCGAATGACGCTTATGCCCTACCTTCCCTATTCACCCAATCTTGCCCTGAGTGACTTTCTTTTTGTTTCCCTGGATGAAACAAGTTCTTAAAGGGAAACATTTTGCTGATGTGGAAGAGGTGAAACCAAAAATGGCAGAAGCATTAAAAGGCATCAAAATCGAAGCGTTCACAAACCGTTTTGAGCAGTGGAAAAATGTCTCCATAGCCATATTGCACCAAATGGAGAGTACTTTGAAGTTAAAACATGTAAGAATAAATACCCAATTTTTTACCAATAAATTCTGGGTTTTGGGGGTCCCCTTCGCAGGTCATCCCAGCTTTAGAGCAGCTGTGTTGAGAAATGACGTACCACATGGAGCTGAGCTGCACAGCTGAGGATGTTTAATCCCTATGTCTGGGCTATTTTAAAGTTAAGGAAAGAGGTATTTTTAAAAAAAACCCAAAACTTAGAAATAGGGCAAAGGAAAGGGAGCACATCCTTTCAAAGTTAGACATTTTTAACAGGGCTGCCCAGGATGAGTTAAGTATCTGGGGGAATATTCATCTTTGATTGACTCACATCTAACATTGATTAAAAACCCAGACGCTTTGAAGGCACATCTGAACTTACAGATTTTTTCTACTGGGAGAGATGGAAGTGGTTTTCTGTCTAGTAGAAGGATTATCCCATGTTTACAGCTTTATTGCCTTGTAGGATATTAACCATTTTTATAACGAACCTAGCGATCTTATTCTAATATTCTTTTCTCTGTCTTTAAATATCCATTAATTCAAATGTTATTTGAATCGGCATTGCCATCTTACTGATTCCTTCATTAATGATGGGAGTAAATCTTTGACACATGTCTATTCTATAGATGAGAGACATACAAATTTTTTTTAATTAAAAAAATAACATTATACTTTGCCCAAGCAAACTGACAACAGTACTAGGTCTGGTTTTAGGGGATACAACTTGGACTCCTGACATTCTCTATCCAAACCCCAGGGCTCCACGTTGAAGCCACACGTAGCCCCACTCTCCTGTGATGGCAAAGAGGTCCCACCCGCTGGTATGATGCTACCCAAGTCAGTAGTGGGCCTAAGAGGAGAGTGAAGCTGCAGAGGCTAGGAGCAGCGGGAGTAGCAGGAGACTGCAATGCAGGGCATGTGGCAGAAGGGAGCAGGAGGGACTCGAAGGAAAAGGAAGCAGGAAACAAATAGAGCAGGAGAAAGAGAACAAAGCTAAGAAATAAAATAAGCTTCTCAGGGCCCACAAAAACTAGGGTGGTGCAAATGACTGGATTTCAGACTCTTTGGAGGAAATTTTGAAAAACTCTGGGAAAAGGCATAGTAAGGACTCAATACAAGAAAATACCAGTTGCCTAAGGAGAGCCAACAAAGGCAAGGAGCAACATGGAAAAAGTGGATTCTCAAGCGTCTGTGCACTTCCCACACCCTCTGGTGAGCGACCCTTAGTAAGTTTCTGCTTACTGGTGGAGACAGAGGGAAAGTGCCTAGGAAAGAACTGACAACCCCCAAAGGAAATGTTCAACTGGCTTCAAAAAACCCTAAGGTATCCAACTCACCAAAGACCAAACAAGCAAAAAAACCCCAACCAAACAAGCAAAAAGCTGCACAGTACTTCAAAGGCATTTGAGTTAACAAAAGAATGGAAATCTAACCTGAGCAGAAGAACCTTTGTCTACAAAGAAATGCCCTAGTATCACTGAATTCAATACCCAAGTAATAAAATTTACATTCAGTAAACATTTTTCTACACAGGAAGCTGTTCTAATTCTATTTGAGGAATATAGATCGTTAATGAAATTCAGAGACCATTAACTCTTCTGCCGATTTGAGGATGCAGTTTCTCCTTTCTGGTAAAGCATCCAGTACAGTCCATGTGCCCGTGGGGACGGAATGGGGGATGGGGAGCAAAACTTCAGAACAGGCAATATTGCTTTTACATAGCTTTATTGTCATGAGGGGAATTAAGTATTCAGCTCCAAATGCTGAATTCACTACTACAATGCTTTTCTTCCTCACCAGGAATACGACAATTTAAATTATTCTTTACTTCCTTTCCAGCTAAGGGTCCTGGCTGCCCTGATTAGCTAAATGAGTCCTGGGATTCCTTCTTGGGAAGAATGTGAGGCAGAACTGGAAGTGGTTAAATGCCCACAGATGCTGGACCCTAAGAGCTCAGGGCTGATTGCACTCACTGCATTTTACTGCGGGCATCTGCTGTCATTTGGCGCAATGTTAACGTCTACCCTTGGGAGTTAAAGTTGATGTTCTGTTGCAAGCACTATAGTCTTTCCTATAAGCCAGTCTTGGGTCCCTGCTTGGATTGTCTGATCCAGGCCTTAAGAACCAAAAGTGCCGAGCTGCCTGTACCACCACCAGTCCTACAGGTGACACCGGCACTGAGAAATAACAGGGAGCCTACACAGGTGACTATGCTATTCATTTGGATTTTATTAAAGCAGGTTCTCTCAGCTTTTATTAATGCAGATTTAATCCAAATCTACACTAACCTATGGACAATACTAACCACTCAGAAACAATCAGTAGTAACATCACACGAGAGAATTGGGGGGATAACAAACCTGAGTACCAGAGTCTCAGTCTGCAGGTCTGGGAGCACGGTGAGCAAAGGAGCCAGCCATCGGTGTCTTGCAAGGAAGGGTCTCCGGAGCCAGGTGGGCAGCAGGGCAGACAAAGTCCTCAGTCCAGTGGGGCAGAGCCTCTGGCAGCCAATGCCAAGGGAGGTCAGAGTGATGTGGAACAGCACCCTGGTGTGTGGCACTCGGCGTCTCAGCAGTGGTCTGGAGCCTGCCTCAGTTATGCCCTTGAGGGTGGTGTGCTCCACCCTTCTGGGTCTCTTGATAAGTGTCTTGGCAACCCTGATGGCAAGTGGGGACTTTTCCCAGGAGCCTGTCTATGGGTGGTCCCACTCTGTAGACATGGCTCTGCTGGTCATGTGTGCAGATGTTCTAGGTGTTTCTCCTTGCCAGATGTGTCTAGTGTGACTTAGGTAGTTTCCTTCCTGAACCAAAGGGTCATAGCTGACTGGCAACCATCGTGGTTGACATGAGTGGCTCCGTTTTGTTTTATATATTTTATGTTATTGTAACTGAAAGCAGGTCCAGCCTCCTGCTGCTGTGAAAGCCAATACCTGAGAGTCAGGTGCTGATGTGAAGGAAAGTGGCTTATTTGCAGATGCCGGCTACCAGGAAGATGGGAGACTCATGTCACAAAGCCCACCTCCACTTCTCAGTGGAGGCAGAGAGAGGGAACAGCACAAAGAGATAAAGGGAGGGTGTTGCAAAGTTCTCTACATGCAGATGAACACAGTCCATTCTGATAAGGCAAGTGATGGTGTATCCACAAGCTACATGTTAGAGTCAGCACTTACAGAAACA
This sequence comes from Macrotus californicus, assembly GCA_007922815.1. Taxonomy (NCBI): domain Eukaryota; kingdom Metazoa; phylum Chordata; class Mammalia; order Chiroptera; family Phyllostomidae; genus Macrotus; species Macrotus californicus. The sequence goes on from VMDR010009583.1 coordinate 24,492, forward strand.
ATGTCGAAAGAATGGTGAAATAGGTTACAATTCCCCATTCCAACTTTACACTGTTACAAGTCCCCATGGTCAGTTTATCTTCCATTTCCATGGCAGTTAGATGGTTATAGCCAGAACATTTCAGAAAATTAGAAAAATTTAGGATCTCTACCCCACCATTCTTTTGACATTGTGTCCGTAAGTGCTGACTCTGGCTAATGTGTGGCTTATAGATGAACAGCATGTTTGTATTACAATCCTCCAAACTAGTTTCAAAAGATACAGACTCTGGCCTTCAGGCATCCCCACTCCAGGAGATTTGCTGACCTTCATGCATGGAGCCAGGATGACCTGAACCCAGGATGACTGGCGCTGCGCACACCGGGCCATCACTTGTGCTATCGGCGTAGATGGGATGGTCTGTGCTCATCTGCACATAGAGAACTTTGCAACGCCCTCCCTTGATCTCTTTGTGCTGCTCCCCTCTCCCTCTGCTTCCCTCATCTTCCAGGTGGCCAGCATCTGCAAATAAATCTCTTTCCTCTGCATCGGCACCTGACTCTCGAGCTCTGGCTTTCACAGCTGCAGGGTGCGGTACCTGCTTTCCGTTCCACTACCTTGACCGAACCAACGCCATTGTATTTCATCCAGAGAGCTCTCCATGCGCTCTCTGGATAACTCACTTCTAACATCACCTAAACAAGTGACGTAATTTTTATTTACCAGCCTGAATGATACAATTGGTGAAAGTCATGAAACCACGTGGTTCAACCAGTGCGAATTCACTCTAACTTCTGCATCACTTAGGTTAGTATCCCGGATAAAAGGGAAGACTGCCGTCAAGAGCCAGATACCAACAGCCTAGGCTAGAATCAAGGTCAACAGGCAGTCCTCTCATTGGAGGGCTGCCTAAATCAGCACCACCTCCACAAAAGGCTCATTAGCATAAAAATAGCTTTTCTTTTTTTCTTTTTTCTTTAAAAAAAAATCCACTTGTTTCCTGCCTCCTGGTCTTTGTTGACTCACCTAATCAAACAGTTCATTTTCTCTTATTGTGCCTGGATGTTTTCTTGCCAAAGTGTAAGCTTTGCTTCCCTTCTTCTTCTCATCCAAAACAGGGGAGAGAGAGGCTTTCCATTTCTTTTTCTTGTCCAACAGGAACTGTCCACGGATTACATCTTTCTCTTTTGCCAAATGGCATTTACACCACACACACACACACACACACACACACACACTCACTTCCCTAGAGTTAGAATGGCCAAGGGGCCATCCACAAGGAAGGCAACCAGGTTAAAGAAAATGGAGACATATCAGGAGCTATTTCTTAAATCTCTATTGCCCTGAGAGGTGTTCCTCCTCTGGGTGACCGTTCTGTGCCCCAGCAGCAAAGAGATGGACTTCAGGGTTCCCTGGGAACTTGCTATCTGCAGGGAGGGTAGAGGGGGGGTGTGGCTCTGGGGAAACATGCTCCTCCCTACCTTAACTAGGTGTTGGAAGGTGTTCTGCTTTGAAACCAAGTGGAATTCAGACATTCCAGGACTCTTCTGGTTGAGCCGCAGCGGTGGGGCTTCAAGAAGTCTATTTGCTTGAGTGAAGGACGAGCCCTCTGGAGAGATTCACTCGCCAAGCGGAGGGACAGTTCTGAGTACTACTTGGTGTCCGCAACTCAGCTTTGCTATCAGACGATGCCCCGGAGACTCACAGGGCATGCAGATGGCTAGGAGAGAAAAACTGTAAGTAGAAACAAAGTGTTTGTTCACAGAAATTCAGTGAGACAGCAGCACTGTGCTGGTAAGTTTCTAAAAAGAGAGACCGTCTCCATACGTCGCTGGCATAGCCAGGGCTTCACTGTGTTGGATCCATCAAGTGAGAAGAGTCAGTGTTGCCCGACAGGCACAGCCGGTGGGGAACGGCCCAGACCAGTTCTGTGTAGAGAAGGAGGCTGACATAATCAGTGGGGAAGAATTGGGGTAAAAAGATGAAAACAAAATGACTGTTACTGTAGGTTAACAGACCAGCCTTCGTTGGGGAACATGTAGGAGAGACACCTGGGGACTGTCATGAACACCTGGGTTTGGGGAGGGTGTCTGCAGAACACTGAAGTCCTCTATTAGCAGGTGGGAACAAGAACCAGGGAACAAGGGACATAGTTGACTCTTTTCCTAAGTGTGATTTTACTTATGCAGCATAAGCAAGAGAACAGACTCTTAACCTCCTCTTTCAAAGCGCAGAAGGAAAGCCACGTGACACAGGGCCAGCTCCTGAAATGCTCTGGCACCAGGAGCAGCAAAACTAGAGTGTGCTGCTGCTTTGGGGAGCTGCTGACCCGCTGACGTCATCACCGAGAACACTGCTGGGGCTACTGGTATTAATTCCCACTGAAGGAATTAAACTATAGTTATTTTGCTATGGGATATTGTGGACAAAATTGCTTTTTAAATTTCTTAGCTATTTATATGTTTATTCCTTTCAGACTTGGTTTGCTCTTGGTGTTCAGTGAGGGCATCTTTCAATAGCTCGTATCTGGGTCAATTTTTCATGCTTGTCTTTCCATGGCTTTTGTCTATATGTCATTTTAAATCTTATATATATTGAAATAATTGGTGTATACTCCTCTCTCTCTCAGTGAGGCTATAAGCTCCCTGAGAACAGGGATTGTGTCGGGCATTTAAATTATTTGAACTGAACTCTTCATAGTCTTTATCATTTTGAGAACAAGCTATGATTACTGCCCTCAAAAAGTCTCAGATCCAATCTTTTTATGAATATCCTATAATGGCTAAAACTGGTAGTTATCATCCAACATCTGTTTTACTTTTTCAAGAGTAACAAAAATCTTAGGTGGGCACAGGGCAACCAGTAGATACTGCATTTCTCAGGTCCCTTGCAGCTAGGTACATAGTTGCATGAGAAGTTTTAGCCGTTGGGATGTGAGCTAAGTTTGAGTTTCACTCCCAGTTTATGCCAGTAAAGGGAAGCCGAGTACCTTCTTTCCTCCACATCCTGCATCTTGCTACTTGGATCAGGGGTTACTGACAAACCACCCTTAAAGACAGAGGCCACCCTCTAGGTAGGGGAGAAAAACAGGCTAAAAGAAGCCTGGGACCCGATACCACAGAGGCATCATAACAGCCCTGGACCAGTCACCCCTGAACTATTATGTGAGGAAGAAAAAAACTTCTATGTCATTCAAATGATTGAATACATGAGGATAATCACTTTGTTTGGTTTTTAGTATACATAAAAATACCTGTCCCATGGAACCAGCCAGTGTCCTTTCATTTATCACATCTTGGAAATGCTCTTGGCACAGAAGAGTGGGAAGAAGTTTAATATCAAATGATAAATAACTGTATCAAGTCAGTAGTTGGCATGTGCAATTGGCAGGATCCTTTATACAATCACATTTGCAACATTTTAAGTCCTTTCACTTGTTCATAATCGTGAGGCAAGGAAAGAAGCCTTCCTATTAACATTCATCGCTTCCATGGCCCGCTCATCCACTTGGACATCCAACTCCACAATGACTGAAGTCAAGTTTTCTATTTCCTGTCCTTCTGATGCCCTCAGGCCACTCAAGTGTGGCTGCTTTTCTTCCCCCAGCACACTCTGACACTCACAGATTACGGGCTGAAGTCTGATCATCTCCAGTGAGAATCAAATCTTAGTTTCTTTCTTAGTTGCCTCCTCTCCTCTCTCATTGTTTTGTCCTTGTCCCTGACTTCTTCATCCTCTCTCTCTCACACCACTATTATTTCCCGCCACCCACTGCCCTCCACAACCATTGTCCTGTGTCAGAAAAAATTGCTCACAGCATCCCTGAGAGGCTCTTGTATCCTGCCACCCTTCTAGATCCCTGCTTACTCAAGACACTCTTCATGTGCCGAGGGGTTCAACCTGGCAGTCCCGTATAGCCGGGCCACAGTGCCAGCCAAATGGGCTGAGGCAGAGATGCTGGGCCCTGAAGGATGAGGATGATCCTGTCCTGAGTAAGAAGAAATTTGTAAAGATAAGGGACAAGTTTTCTTAAAAGTCCTGTAGGGAGAGCAACATGTCAAATGACTAGTTAGGGCAGCAGAGCTCAAAAATCAAAAAAAGAGTGAAAATTCAAATTGGAGTTGGAATCAGGGTTCACACATCTCAGCCCATTACAAGTTGTTTGATGGAAGGTGACCAAATCTGTATTCTGTTGGTTTGGTTTTGAACCTGAGGTAGAGAGAACTGATTTACTCACAGTATAATACTATCACCCATCTGGGTAATACTATCACCCATCTCTTATCTGATTTTGTTTCTTTCTTTTTTTATTTTTTCATTTTCTTGATTCCCAACCCCGTTTCCCTCTGCATTATAGGGGCCCTTTTTGACGAATAAACGATATACATCCTTGGATATGACTATATCTTTGGAAAAGGATATAGAATTCAGAATTCAAATTGGCCTCAGATAGTTAGGTTCAGGTAAAGCATGTCACTGGATTTGGTCGCTATTAGGGTTCACATGTTCAAACCATTTCAAGCTCTTTCCCAGAATATATTGTGTTGCAGTTTGGATTTAAGGTGAGAAAAGGAGATACTCATGGCATGCTGTCATCATAGGTCTTTGTAAGAGCCCTCTCTCTTTTGGTTTCTTTTTTTTTAAATATATTTTATTGATTATGCTATTATAGGTGTCCCATTTTTTTCTCCCCTCCACCCTGTACCCCCCCCCACCCTCATTCCCCCCCCCCCTTAGTTCATGTCCAAAGGTCGTACATTTAAGTTCTTGAGCTTCTCCATTTCCCATACTATTCTTAACCTCCCCCTGTCTATTTTGTACCTACCATTTATGCTTCTTATTCCCTGTACCTTTTCCCCATTTTCCCCTCCCCCTCCCCACTGATAACCCTCCATGTGATTTCTATTTCTGTGATTCTGTTCCTGTTCTAGTTGTTTGCTTACTTTGTTTTTGTTTTAGTTTTTTTAGGTTTCTTCATTGATAATTGTAAGTTTGTTGTCATTTTACTGTTTGTATTTTTTATCTTCTTCTTTTTCTTATATAAGTCCCTTTAACATTTCATATGATAAGGGCTTGGTGGTGATGAACTCCTTTAATCTGACCTTATCTGGGAAGTACTTTATCTGCCCTTCCATTCTAAATGATAGCTTTGCTGGATAGAGTAATCTTGAATGTAGGTCCTTGCCTTTCATGGCTTTGAGTACTTCTTGCTAGCTCCTTCTTGCCTACAAGGCTTTTTAGCAATCACCTCATAGTCTTATGGGAACTCCTTTGTAGGTAACTGTCTCCTTTCCTCATGCTGCCTTTAAGATTCTCTCCTTATCTTTAATCTTGGGTAATGTAATTATGATGTGCCTTGGTGTGTTCCTCCTTGGGTTCAATTTCTTTGGGACTGTCTGAGCTTCCTGGACTTCCTAGAAGTCTATTTCCTTTGCCAGATTGGAGAAGTTTTCCTTTATTATTTTTTCAAATAAGTGTTCAATTTCTTGGTCTTCCTCTTCTCCTCCTGGCACCCTTATGATTTGGATGTTGGAATGTTCAAAGCTGTCCTGGAGTTCCTAAGCCACTCCTCCTTTTTTTGAATTCTTGTTTCTTCATTCTGTTTTGATTGAATGTTTATTTCTTCCTTCTCCTCCAAATCGTTGATTTGAGTCCTGGTTTCCTTCATTTCACTGTTGATTCCCTGTACATTTTCCTTTATTTCACTTTTCATAGCCTTCACTCTTTCCTCCATTTTGTGACTATACTCAACCATTTCTGTGAGCAACCTGATTACCAGTGTTTTGAACTGTGCATCTGATAGGTTGGCTATCCATCACTTAGATGTACTTTTTTCTTGAGCATTGATCTTTTCTTTCATTTGGCCCATATTTTTCTGTCTCAGCACACCTGTTACATAGAAAGGGGCAGAGTCTTAGGTATTCTCCAAGGCGGGGCAACCCACATTGCTGCATTGTGGCACTGTCTGTGGGGGAGGGGCCCGAGAGGGAACAGTGCTGCTTGCTTAGTTCTCTTCTCAGTCTGCTTTCAGTCACTTCCCCCCCTACCCACAAGCAAATTGGGCCCTTCTGGTGCTGATTCCTGGGTGGGTGGTTTTGTGTATGTTCTAGGACCCTGTGGGTCTCTCCAACAAACTCTCCTGTGAGGCTGAGTTTGTCCTGCTGCCTCAACCTCCACAGGTGTTTTCAATCAGAGGTTTTGAGGCTTTATTTCTTTGCACTGGAACCCTGGGTTGCTGGGTCTGACTTGTTCCCCACTTGTTCCTCTTGATTTATCCCTACGCAAATGTGGGACCGCCCACTACACTAGCCACTCCCTGGCTCACCCCAGTTCTCCAGCCACCACCTTGCCACGAGTCCTCTCCACCCTGGCTGGCTGTCTTCATACCTCCTACCAGTCTGGATGAATGTTTCTTCTTTAACTCCTTGGTTGTCCAACTTCCATACAGTTTGATTTTCTGGCAGTTCTGGTTGTTTTTTGTTTTTAAATTTGTTGTTGTCCTTCTTTTGGTTGTGTGAAGAGACACAGTGTATCTACCTATGCCTCCATCTTGGCCGGAAGTCAGAATGTCATTCAGTTTCATTTAGTTTTCTGCTTTCATCCTCAATTCCTACCTTTATGGGCCTCTGCGTCATAATGACCCATCTTAGTGTATAAGCAATATGTGTTCTTGAATGTGTCTATATTCTTGTACAATATGTAGTATTATTTTGTGTCCATATTTGTAATTTGTAATCCCAAATTATGTGGAAGAGTTATATGAAGAGGACCCAGGTTTCCATGTGATGTAGGCAGAGCCTCCATTCCCCTGAACTTCACAGCTTTGTTGTTAATAGTGCACATGTCAAAATAAAGGGAGCACCCTGTTCTCCAGGAATAGGGAGGAGTTCCCAAAGCCCTGTAGTCCTCTGAGAAGATTTCTACTTTTAACTTGCCAGTTTTATGGATGTTGGCAGAAAACATGAGACTCCTGGGTCAGAGACAAAGAACAGTTCATTATTTATAGCAATAGCAGTAGCCAGGGTACCATCACTTTCATTTTACCAGTTCCCCAAAGCCTAACTCCCTAACAGAGAGATATTATATTTTTATCATAATGGAGGGTAAACAAACCTGCTCTTTGTTATTTCTACCTTCCAAAGCTGTTCTTTATACAAACATCCTTGAAAAGATCATCCAGGACAGAAGCAGTCTACTCACAAGACCAACAGAATCAAATGTGACCCTTGGAGATTGTATCCCAAGCCTCCCAGACAGTTTTCTCTTTCTCCTCCCTAAAAACCTCTGTATGAAGCTTCTAGATCAGATAACCCTTTCTCATTGCAATCATCTTCAAATCTTACGTTATTCCTTCTCATTTTCCGAAGAAATTGGTGTATTAATTATCTTTTTAACACAATAGCCTTTTTTGTTCCATGACTTCTCCTCCAAGGACCTTAACCTCTGTTCTATTTACCATTACTCGTGAAGTTGAACATCATCACTTCGTGTGTTAGGTATTTGGGTCTCTTCTTATGTGAATGCCATATTTATATCCTTTACTCATTTTCCTCTTAGACTGACCACTTTCTTGTTTAATTAATGAAATGTCTATTGTAGATAGGTATCTCTTGCTGCTCTTAGCTGTTTCAAATATGTTTTTCCAGTCTGTGGTCTGTGTATGAACTTTTACTATTATATATTTTGATGAATAGAAGCCCTTAAATTTGATGTAGTTTTTATCTATTTGTTTTTTTCTCTTAGAGTGTGCTCTTGGGAACTGATTTAAGTTCTTACACACTCCAAAGCCAGAAAAAAATATTGTATGTTTCTTTTTCCTTTTCCAAGAGCTTTGCAGTTTTACCTTTTTCATTTGGGAGTTTAATTCAAATGCATTTCTTTTTTTAAATTTATTTTTATTGTATTTTGTCCATTGCCATTTATCCCGCTTATACCCTCTTCCACCTCCACCCGCCCTGTCCCTCCTGTTTGAATATGATATAAACATGCATTCTCAGTGAATGAAATAACTCTCCCAAGGGGGTGAAATTTGCACTTAATGGGTAAAAGAACTTAGATATTGTGGCTTTCCTAAAGACCACAAACACATAGATAGACACTATATCTGTGGTGTTAAAATTTCACTGGGAAAGGAGGAAAATAAGAAAATGAATGTCTAAAAAGCTTTCTTAAGAAGATAATAATGAAAAGAGGATTGAGAAACATGGGTATATACTAAGGCTCAAATTTACTTTTCTCCATAAAATGACATTTCCCTGATATCATCTATTAAGTGTTTTATCAACCCTTTCTCCACCTGCACACATCAACTGTCTGATACCTGACAGTGAGGTGCCCCCTCTTCCCACCCTTTTTCAAAATCGCTTTAATTACTCATAACATATGTAGTCTTCTTATATATTTTAGAATAAGTATTTTGAATTAATTTTTTAAAGTTCTGCCAGATTTTCATTGGGATTGAATTGAATTTATACATTAGTTTGGGAGAACTGACATCTTTACACTATTGCTACTCATTCCATGAACATGGGATGGCACTCCATTTATTTAGGCCTTTTTGCCCTTAAATCTAAAATTTTTTCTCCTTAAAGATTTTATGTATTATTTATTTGGTTAAGTTAAAAGTTTATAAATTTTTTT
>VMDR010009584.1:0-33045 GCA_007922815.1 Macrotus californicus
TTGGTTCCCTGTATATTTTTCTTTATTTCACTTTTCATAGCCTTCACTTTTTCCTCTATTTTCACTGAGTTTTAAATTCCTAGGTGAGGGACTGGGTCAAAGGATATCAGTTGGTTCTTGCTAGGTGTTACTTAAGTGTGTTCCTTGAAGAATTATGTCAGTTTGTCTGGCCATTAGCCAGGTGTGAATGTATCTGTTTCCCAAAGCTTTGACCAGCCAGCATTGGGTATTTAATTTTTACACACTTTAATAGCTGTTATTTGGGACCATACTATGCATACAGTCTTTAATTTGCATTTCCCTAATTACTAAGGAAGCTGAGTCTTTTAAAATTATGTATGTTTAGTGTTTGCATTTCCTCTTAGGTGCCTATTCAATTCAAAGCAAGACATATTTTGAGTGCCCACTATGTGCCAAGTGCTATGTGCTTCCCTCTATGATGAGTGACCTAACAAAAATGACCATTTTGGGGATAGGGTCAGGGAACCGGAATAAAACAGAAAATAAATGATGGAGTGTAGTCAGTTGGTAGAAGCACAATACTGGCAGGCAGCATGGGCAAAATCCAGTGGATAGAAGACAAATAGGAAGGGGATGGTCTTGTCTGAAACAGTAGGCTTTTGCAGGGCAAGTGACTTCAAACGGGAGCTGAACAATGGGTAAGATTTGTCCAGGTGAGAAAAAAATGTCTGGGGAGAGGGAATAATTTGGGGAGAGATAAAGGGGGCTGAAAACCCTAAAAATACAGTACTTGTTTTATGGAACTGTGACTGTCCCACTATAGTGAAAATATGGAATCCTGGGGCTGAGGGATGATGAATAATGCAGGGCTAACTTCAGGAACCTGACTTTGTCCTGAAGGTTTTTCTGTTCTTGTTGTTGTTCTTAAAGAGGAGTGACATGAGCCCTGACTGGTGTGGCTCAGTGGACTGGGCGTCATCCTGAAAACCTAAAGGTCACAGTTAGATTCCTAGTCAGGGTTTGCACATGCCTAGGTTTCGGGCCAGGTCCCCAGTTGGGAGTTGGGGGCATGCAAGATCGATGTTTCTCACATTGATGTTTCTCTCCCTTTCTTTCTCCTTCCCTTCCCCTCTCTCTAAAAATAAATAAATAAAATCTTAAAAAAAAAAGAAGAATGACATGAGCTAATGTATGTTTTAGAAAGAACTTTCTGGCAGCTAAGGAGAGGTAGATCTGGGGACACTGGCATTTATAAGATGAGTCTAACTGTCCTTAGCCATTTACCAAAGAGAGATAGGACTGAAAATAAGCTTTTTATATAGTATGCACATTAACTCTTTATATGTCCTACTTAAAACTATATTCCCTGCCCTGATTGGGTATCTCAGTTAGTTAGAGTGGCCCCATATGTCAAAGTTGTGGGTTCAATCCCTGGTCAGGGCACATACAAGAACTAACCAATAAATGCATAAATACATGGAACAGCAAATCGATACTTCTCTCTTACACACACAGATCAATAAATAAAAATTAAAAACGTTTATCCCCGTTTCATGGCTTTTGAAAAATGTTTAAATTGTGGGAAAATACACATAACTTTACTGTCATAACTGTTTCTAAGTGTACAGTTCGTCAGCGTTAAGTGAATTCACACTGTTGTGAGACCAATCACCAGACCATGGCTCTCCTTTTTAGTTAATTTAGTTGAGTTTTATTAAAAAGAAGTTGAAATTTGTACAAATTCACTTTTTTGGTAATAATTACTATTGTTTGCTTAACACTTTACATTGCATAATGTTCTTTATTTTATTTAATTTTTAATTTTTTTAATCCTGACCCTAGGGCATGTTTATTGATTTTAGAGAGAAGGAAGGGAGGGTGAAAGAGAGAGAGAGAAACATCAATGTGAGAGAGAAACAATGATCAGATGCTGAACCTGAAACCTAAGCATGTGCCCTGACCGGTAATCAAACCTTCAACCTTTTAGTTTATTGGATGAGGCTCCAACCAACTCAGCCACACCAGCCAGGGCTGTTCTTTAATATATATGATCTTCTTTGATCTTCATAACTGTGCCACTGAGGTGGATATTATCCCCATTTTACAGATGAGAAAACTGAGGCCAAGAGATAATCCTCCAAGTTATCGTGGAGGAACAAAGAATATCACCCAGATTTCATCCATTCAGTCACTCATAAAGCAAATAACACTGGAATACTTACTATATGCCCAGTGTAAGGATGATGTTGAGCAAAATAGACATAACTGGTTGCATTTATGGAGCTCAAAGACTAGTGAGGAAAACAGGTATCAGTCAAGAAATTATAAAAATAATGTAGTAATAATAAATTCTTTTTTAAGATATATTTTATTGATTATGCTATTATAGTTGTTCCATTTTTCCCCCTTTATTCCCCTCCACCCTGCACACCCCCTCCCACCCACATTCCCCACCCCCTTAGTTCATGTCCATGGGTCATATATATAAGATCTTTGGCTTCTACATTTCCTATACTATTCTTAACCTCCCCCTATCTTCTACCTACTGTTTATGTTTCTTATTCCCTGTACCTTTTCCCCCTCTCTCCCCACCCACTCCCCTGCTGATAACCCTCCATGTGATCTCCATTTCTGTGATTTTGTTCCTGTTCTAGTTGTTCGCTTAATTGTTTTTTTTTTTAGGTTCAGGTGTTGATAATTGTGAATTTGTTGTCATTTTACTGTTCGTAGTTTTGATCATCTTTTTTCTTAGGTAAGTCCCTTTAACATTTCATATAATAAGGGCTTGGTGATGATGAACTCCTTTAACTTTACCTTATCTGGGAAGCACTTTACTTGCCCTTCCATTCTAAATGATAGCTTTGCTGGAGAGAGTGATCTTGGATGTAGATCCTTGCCTTTCATGACTTGGAATCCTTTTTTCCAGCCCCTTCTTGCCTGCAAAGTTTCTCTTGAGAAATCAGCTGACAGTCTTATGAGCACTCCTTTGTAGGTTACTGTCTCCTTTTCTCTTGCTGTTTTTAAGATTCTCTCCTTGGGTAATATAATTATGATGTACCTTGGTGTGTTCCTCCTTGGGTCCAACTTCTTTGGGACTCTCTGGGCTTCCTGGACTCCCTGGAAGTCTATTTCCTTTTCCAGATTGGGGAAGTTCTCCTTCATTATTTGTTCAAATAATTTTTCAATTTCTTGGTCTTCCTCTTCTCCTTCTGGCACCCCTGTGATTCGGATGTTGGAACGTTTCAAGATGTCCTGGAGGTTCCTAAGCCTCTCCTCATTTTTTTGAATTCTTGTTTCTTCATTGTGTTCTGGTTAAATGTTTCTTTTTTCCTTCTGGTCTGCACCGTTGATTTGAGTCCCGGTTTCCTTTCCATCACTGTTGGTTCCCTGTACATTTTTCTTTATTGCACTTAGAATAGCCTTCATTTTTTCATCTAATTTGCAAACATATTCAACCAAGTCTGTGAGCATCCTGATTACCAGTGTTTTGAACTGTGCATCTGATAGGCTGGCTATCTCTTCATCGCTTAGTTGTATTTTTTCTGGAGCTTTGATCTGTTCTTTCATTTGGGTCTTTTTTTTTTTGGTCTCGGCACACCTGTTGTGTAGTAAGGGGCATAGCCTTAGGTGTTCACCACGACGGGGCAATACATCACTGCGTTGTGACACTGTCTGTGGGGGAGGGGTCAGAGAGGGAGCAGTGCTGCTTGCTCTGCTCTCTGCTGGTTTTCAGTCACTTCCCCTGCTACCCATAATCAAATTGGGCCCTGCTGGTGCTAATTCCTGGGTGGGTGGGCTTGTGTACATTCTAGGGCCCTGTTGATCTCTCCAAAGAGCTCTCCTGTAGCGCTGGGAGTTTCTCCCGCTGCCGCCGCCTCCTCAACCCCCACAGGTGTTTTCAGTCAGAGGTTTGAGGCTTTATTTCCCAGAGCTGGGACCCTGGGTTGCGTGGTTTGTCTTGCTCCCCAGTTGTTCCTCCCAGTTTATCTGCACACGAATGTGGGACCATCCAGTCCACAATCCACTGCCTTGCCCATTCTGCCAGCCACCACCTTGCCGCAAGTCCTCTCTGTCCAGCTACCCGTCTCCATCCCTCCTACCGGTCTGGATGAATGTTTCTTCTTTAACTCCTTGGTTGTCGGACTTCCATACAGTTCGATTTTCTGTCAGTTCTGGTTGTTTTTTGTTTTTAAATTTGTTGTTGTCCTTTTTTTAGTTGTGCGAGGAGGCACACTGTGTCTACCTATGCCTCCATCTTGGCTGGAAGTCTAATAAATTCTTATTGAAGAAAAGAAATACCATGTTGTGAGAACAATTTCTATATGACAGAGATACCAGACCAAGCCTCTAGGTTAAACTTCACAAGAAATGATAATGTAAAATGTCTTCATTTGAGGGAAACCCAGGACTGAGTATACATATTCTATGTGCATTTGTAAACCTTCCAAAAATGATTCTCCTTGACATTTCTCTGTGTCTAGTCCACAAAATACTTTCTTTTTTTATTTTTAATTTTATTTTTTAAAGACTTTATTTATTTACTTTTACAGAGAGGGGAGGGGAGGGAGAACAAGAGGGAGGGAAAAGTCAGTGTGTACTTGCTTCTCACATACCCCCAGCTGGAAACCTGGTGGGCAACCCAGGCATGTGCCCTAAGAACCGAACCAATGACTCAACCCTTTGGTTCACAGGCCAGCACTTAATCCACTGAGCTACCCCAACCAGGTCAGAAAGTGGCAGCTTTAAAAGTATGGTCTGGGCCCTGGCCAGTGTGGCTCTGTTGGTTGGAGTGTTATCCCACAGCTGAAAGCTTGTAGGTCTGATTTCCAGTCAGGGCACACGACTAGGTTGTGTTTCGATCTCTGGTCCCAGCCCATACAATCAGGGAGCGTAAGGGAGGCAACCAATCAATGCTTCTCTTTCACACTGATGTTTCTGTCTGTTTCTTCTCTCTCTAAAAAAAGCAATGAAAAAATGTTCTCAAGTGAGGATTAAAAAATTAAAAATAAATAAAAGTATGAGCTGGGACCAACTGCTTGGTCAGAATCTCTGGGGTTGGGGCTCAGGAATCTTACCATTAGTCAGGTGTGGGAATTCTTGTCTGGTTGTAATGCAATAAAGAGAGAGACGCGCTGTATTAGAGAAGGAGGTGATGCAACCGGTTAACACGACTAAGGCAGTGGCTGCAGTAACCAGGTGAGAGGTGATGAGATACAAAGGAATAAACTTGAGAGTCATTTAGATAGCATGGGCAGGACTTCTCACTTGGCCCTTCCCTGGACAGTGGCTGAGGTCAAGGAAGTGGAGCTGGGATTCCTACCTGGGTCTTCTGGCTCCAGAGCCTCTGGGCTTTCCTGCATATAGCCACATCTTGATTATAAATATTGTATATTTAGTTATCTTAGCACTTGTTTTGCAAATCTCCATCTTATTGAAAACCGCTATTGAGCCCTGGCTGGTGTGGCTCAGTGGACTGAGCGCCAGACTGAGAACCAAAGGGTTGCCTGTTGGATTCCCTGTCTAGGGCACATGCCTGGGTTGTCAGCCAGGTTCCCAAAAGGGGGCACTCGAGAAGCAACCACACATTGATGTTTCTCTCCCTTTCTTTCTCCCTCCCTTCCCCTCTCTAAAAATAAATAAAGAAACTATCTTTTAAAAAAAGAAAAAGAAAACTGCCATGAAGCCTTGTAGTTCTTCCTTACTTTCATAAAACCTAGGAGAGAAATAAGCAACAGACAAGTAAGGCCTTGAAGGTTTAAAAATATTTATTTCTTTGGGGCTGAGTACACATATAAGGAAAAAGTAGGTTTGATTAGACAAGCACAGATGGGGGGGGGGGCGGTGGGAAGAGCAGGACACTGCTCCCCTCCTATGCACCAGAGGACACCATCAGGAAACCTTAAGACAATAATCCCAGAAGCCCAGAGGGTGACCCCGTTTTCTCCCCTGGGTTATTACTGGGTGTCAGGCTGGGGCAGTTCAGGAATTCAGGAAATTGTAAAGAAACCACAGCAGCCTCAATAACCACCTTCCCAAACATCAACACCAACAACCTCAACAATAAAATTCATTAAAATCCATCTCTCTGCCACCCACAACCACAGACTTGAAGGAAGCAGATGGGACCATGGGCGCTGTTTGCTGCTACTTCCCTAGCATGATTCATTCTCAACCCCGGCCTGGGTTTTCCAGGGTTTCAAGGAAGGGGCGAGGGTTGGCGGGGGTGGGGGTGGGAGGATTTACATCCCTATTTCTGGGTCAGGACACCAGGGGCTGAGGACACCTCCACTCTCTCTTCACTGCCAAGTAGGTCAGGGTTAAAACAAACTGAAGCAAAGGTTGAGGTTGGCCGTTCCAGAGAAAGATTGGCATATCCAGGTACCTTGGAAAGGCCATGCGGGTTAAGCCAAGCAAGCGAGAGTGGAAATATTAGGGGAGAAGATGGAAAAGGCGTGGCAAGGGTCTAGGACGTGTGTGTGTGTTTGTGTGTGTGTGTGTGTGTGTGTGTGTGTGTGTGTGTGTGTGTGTGTAAGGATGACCAATCAGAGAGCGAACTGCGGCGGGACAGAGGCGTGTCTTGGTGGAGATTGGATAACGGCCTGGCGAAGGGAGGTGGCCGCTCGCAGCCTGGACCCGCAGCTTTGCAATTCCGCGTTATATATCTCAGTCGCGGCTACGGCGGAATGGGGTCAGACTGCAGTGCATGTGCCTGAATCGTACGCTCCTTGGCTTGTTGAGGAGTTCCTTGGGTCCTGGGTCCATTCTGTCCCGTCCCAAGGTTTGCTACATCCTGGGTCCCCCAACTTTTCGCCTGCCTCGCCAAGCTCCTGACCTTAACGTCTGCAGAACGAAATAGGCACAGTCATGAATGCTTCAGAGGAAATAGAGCAGCTGCTCCAGCCCTACAACTTCGAGATGTTACAGGACATAAGGCCCTTTTTGGAGGAGTACTGGTGAGACCGGGGAAGGGCCATGCCAGGGGCCTGATCCTGATCACTGCAGTTCGGGGGGTGGGGGAGACACTGCCCACCATAATTTCCTTCAAAAGCAAAGGTATGGGGCTTTTCTGTACTGGTTCCACATCCTCGCTCTCAGAGGTGCAGGTCGTGTGGTACCTCAAAGAGATTAGATCTCAAAGAAAGAAAGGGGGTGGGGAGAGAAAAGGGGGGGGGGCTGAAAGAAAGAGAGAGAGAGAGAGGCAGAAATAAGAGGATGGGGTGAGGAATATGAGAGGAGACAGCAACCAAGGGGAAAGAGTGTAGTGAGAAATGGTCATTGAGGAATGGAGTTGATTGAAACTCCTAGCCCCACCAGCTTATAGATGATTCTTCTTTGTATTTTGTGGCCTCGGTGGCCATGTGCTCCCACACACATCGTGCCGATGTCCAGGGACAGCCCTCCCTTCACAATTACCGTGTTGTTCGCCAAGTGTTCCATCATCCCTGCTGGGGAGAAGGAGGCGAAGTCAGGGAACTCTTCAAGATTTCCCCAGGCTCTCTGGCTCTTCCCTAAGACTCCTCAGAGGTGTTTGTGGGCTGTGTGCTGCAGCCCATGTGCTGCGACCCAATGGGGTGGAAGCTGTTGCCACATTCTTAGGCCGCAGCCCTGTGCTGGCTCTAGGCACCAGCCAGCGGCTGTCAGCCACTCCCAGCCCCACTGAGAGCAACAATCACAAAATCCTTGGCCACAGCCCCTGCAATGTCTTAAGTGCTTTCTATATTAACACTGTCAGGAGAGGAGTATCATTCCCCCTTACAAACAAGGAAACTGAGGCTCAGAGAACGAAGTAGTTTTTCCAGTGTCACACAGCTAGTAAGTGGCAGAGCTGGGTCTCCAACCCAGAACACTCACTTAGATAAGTGGGCATTTCACCAACCAGCACCCACCCATGAGCCTATCCCCTCTGCCTTCTGCCTGCCAGGGCAGTCTCCTTCCCCATAGCTCTGATCTACCTAGTGCTCATCTTTGTGGGGCAGAACTACATGAAGGCACGGAAGGGCTTCAACCTACAGAGGCCTCTCATCCTTTGGTCCTTCTGCCTTGCAATCTTCAGGTAAGACACTCCTCACTTATCCTGTATACCCTAGACCCTTGCTCTATCTCTAAAAGCTTTCTAGAAATCTCAGTTGCATCAATTCCCCAAGTTGCCCCCCAGCTCTCCCCATCCCATTCTCTCAGCTCTAGCTCCCCTCCCCAGCTTCCTCTCTCTTTCCTCAGCCTCCAGCTTGGCAGTTTCTGTTCTCTCAGGAGTCCTCTCGTGCTCATGGAGTCTGTGTACTTCCGACAAATTTCTCCAGAGTCTAATACCCTTTCCCAAGATCTTTCAATAACTTCCCTAGCTCCTCCTTCCCATATTGTCTCCCCATCAATCTCCCCCATCCTTCCACCCATCTCCTCATAGGCTTCTACCCATCCTGAGAACTCTGTGCCTTAACTCAGCTTTCAGTCCCATCCTCCAGCATTCCCTGGTCCTTTCCCAGCCCTCATCTCCTCTAGATAACTGATTGGATTTACCAGATTGGCACCAGGATCTCCGAAGTCATGACTCCTGGAATGGTGGGAAAGTGGCAGGGCTTGGAACAGTGACCTGACCAGGCTGAAGGGGCAGGGTGGATTGGTGTCTGGGAATGAACTTACACTCTTTTCCTCTGTCCCATTTCAGTATCCTGGGGACAGTGAGGATGTGGGGCTATATGGGGGCCTTGGTACTTAGGAATAGCCTGAAGCAAACGGTGTGCTTTACCAACTTCCTCGAAGATTCCGTAGTCAAATTCTGGTCCTGCTTCTTTGTTCTTAGCAAGATCATTGAACTTGGTGAGTGGCAAGGGTTTGTCTCTCTGGCACCCAGTCAACTGCATCCTTCCTCAGGGTCCCCCTTACCCATCACATGGAGAGTCCTTTCCCCATCTGTGGGTCCAAACAACACCTCTCACCCAAGCCCCTCTTCAGATTCTCTGCCAAAAAGTCACCTCTCCCAATCCTGAGAATTCCCCCCTGCGCTCCCATATTCAGTGTGGAGGGTGGTCCTGACACTGGGTGGTATGCCAGCTATGACTCCCCATCTCCCAGGAGACACAGCCTTCATCATCCTTCGGAAGCGGCCACTCATCTTTGTGCACTGGTTCCACCACAGCACGGTGCTAGTGTTCACAAGCTTTGGATACAAGAACAAGATGGCTGCAGGAGGCTGGTTCATGACCATGAACTATGGTGTGCATTCCCTCATGTACACCTACTACACTCTGAAGGCTGCCAAAGTGAAGTTCCCCATGTGGTTTCCCAGGCTCATCACCAGCCTACAGATCCTGCAGATGTTTATGGGAGCCACTATCGTCATCCTGGCTTACACCTGGAGACAGGAACAGGGATGCCACACTACAACGGAACACTTCTTCTGGTCCATCATGTTGTATATGACCTATTTTGTCCTCTTTGCTCACTTCTTCTACCGAACCTACGTAATGCCCAAGGTTAAAGCCAAGACCAAGAGCGAGTAAAAGTTTGGAGAAAAAGAAGAAGCTCCAGGACCTCTCTTCCCCAGGACACTGAGGGGCATGGTTTAGGTTTGGAAGAATGATTAGGTTGTATCCCCCAAGGCACCAGTGAATTTTGACAGACAAGAAACACAAACCCCAGGAAGGGGGTGTGACCTAGTACTTTGATGTTTCTATTTTTAATGTGAGGGCCAAGCAGGCCCGGGGCTGGGGCTAGGACTGAGAAGGATCTCCAGAACTGAGTTATTTATATTTCTATACAGAAACCTTCCTCTTCTTGCTCCATTTTTAAATATTTCAGCAAGATTTTGGGGTTTTGAGAATTTGGGGGAAGAAGGGGTCTGCTATGACAGAAGACGGCTGCTGGCAGTGGGATGAGAAGTAGGTGGGGAGTCTAAGAGGATGTGGGCAAAGATGGGAGGCGCACATGCAGACACTCAATAAGAATCCTAGGCCTGGTAGGCACTTAATAAATGTCTGTTACAGACCAGAATTTTATTGCTGTTAGAGGCTCAGGCCTCTCATTGGAACAGTGAGAAAGAGGTACAGAAAGGCCGAGTAACTTATCTAAGGTCATAGGCTTCCTAAGTTGCAGAAGTGACACCTGTAAGCGTTCCAGACAAGATCTTCCAGTTATCCTCCGGGAGATCACAAGGTGGCGCCGCAGCACCAGCTTCGGCCACCGCCAGCCTAGTAGCTTGTGCCCAAGCCTTCCACACAAACACGCAAACTTGCATGCGCCCCTCTGCTCTAGGTATCCTCGAACTTCCCCATCCTGGTGTTAGCGGCCGAGGGGCACTGAAGCCCTAGAAGTTGGACCTATCCTGTAGAAGGTGTCTTTCCTGTATACCAAGGTCTCGTTTAAACGTGCGGGAGGATGAGGGGAGAGGGCTCAACCGCAACTCTGAAACATCAGGCCTTTGACAGTCCGCGCACATTTATTTCATTTATCTTTGAAAACGATAAATGGGAGAGGAGGAGTCTGGAGAAGGCAGGGTGGGCCAAGGGTGAATTGGCCCCCGGGGAACTGGTCCCTGTTCCTGGCCTTAGTCCCAGGGGCGCTAAGGCCCTGGACCGTGCGGAGGGCCCAGTCCACCCCTCAGAGCTGGGAGAGGAAAGGCTCTCTCCCGAGTAGGCGTCTCCCTCCCCCCAGCTGCCCCAGCATCCCTCTCAGACCCGGGGCGGGATCAAGCCAGTCAAGACGACCCCAGTCCAGGGGGGCTGTGAATGATCGATCTCGCCCTTGGGGATGACCGACAGGCTGGGCCATTCATACGGGCCTTTCCACAGCGTACTGACACGGACTGAGGTTGGCTGCCGGGGGTGGCCCGGGTACCGTGGGGTAGCTAAAAGAGGCGTGCTGTTTGGCCTTGAGCCTCAAGCTGGCCAGACTCGAGTTACACGGGTCCCGATATACGTAGGGAGAGGAAGCGGCCGCTGCAGCAGCTGCAGCGGCCGAGGCGTAAGGGCAGGACACTGCCCCAGAGGACACTGCGGCCGGAGCCAGCCCGGGGGCCCCCCCGCCCAGGCTCTGCAGGGCCCCAGGCCCTGGCACGGTGCCTGGGGCGGCTGCGGCCGAGGGCACCATGGAGGCAGCGATGGAGCTGGGTGGCGAAAAGACGGGTTGTGAAGCCAAAGGCCCCACGTTGACTGAGTTGAAGGCGAAGGGGAAGGTCTTGGCGGCAAGCGGCGGGCCGAGCGCCTTGGGTGGCCAGTTGCCGTAAGAGTAGCCGGGGTACACCTCTTCGTAGGGCGGCACCAACCCCCCGAGAGGCGCAGAGAAGCCGCCCTTGCACAGCTCCGCCTGCTGGCTGCGCTCGCGCTTCCGCCACTTGGCACGCCGGTTCTTGAACCACACCTGCGGGCGCGAGAGAAGACGCTGTTCAGGGCTGGGGGCCGAGCGGGGTCCCGGACCGGGTCAGCGCGGCTGGTGGTTGGGTCACCCGTATCGGAGTTCCAGCCTGGCCGCAGTGAAGATACAAGATAAGGTGGCTGGAGATGGGAATGCGGGTCGCGAGGAGCATTCGGAGCCAGGGAGCTGAAAACGGAGGCTGGGCGACTGGGGGGCGGGACTTGCAGTGGGATGGGGTCAAGGATAGGAGACGAAGAGAATAATTGAAGGTCTCAGGGAATGAGAAGCGCGAGGTCTGGTGTAATAGGGTGGGGAGAGATCGAAAGTTGGTGGAAAAAAAGCCGTGTGGGGCAGCAGTCCGGGGCCTCAAGGACGTGTTGGGTCCGAGGATGGGACAGGCAGGGCAGAAACACAGGCTGTGCAGATTCTAAGCTAGTCGCTAAGCGGCCCAAAAGGGAATGGCCGGGGTGGAGTGAGGGCTGCGGATCTGGGAGCGCGTACCCGCACGCGTGCCTCGGTGAGGTTGGTCCACACGGCGATCTCTTCGCGCGTACTCATGTCAGGGTAGCGGTTCCTCTGGAAGGTCGCCTCCAGCTCCTGCAGCTGCTGGCTGGTGAAGTGCGTGCGTTGCCGCCGCTGCTTCTTCTTCAGCGAGCCGTCTTCGGGGGAGCCGCCCGGCAATGAAGCTGAGGCCTTCTCCGAGTCTGGGGTCGGGTGGGGGCAAGTCACAAGGATTCCCAGACCCGGGTACCTTCTCCAGCGGCCCCTCACTCCCACCCGGACTCTACCCCCATTAGGGATTGAATTTTTATCTCCCCTACTCCCTGAAGGGGGCGCGCTCACCGCTGTGTTCTTGGCCCTTGCAACCGTGTTCTGGGAGTGGGGGGTGGGGAGTACCCGCATCTGACAGCGACAGGGCTGGGCTCCGGGCCTCCGCCTCGCTGAGTAGGCCGAACTCCATGGAGAGAAGACTCTGGAGGGGAAGAGAAGACACAAACCAGGTCCCTGGGGATAAAATCTCCGGGTTATCCGGTTCCCAGAAGTGTTTCCACACAGGTTCACTATCCCCTTCCTCAGCCACGACCATAAAGCTACCCCTGAGTGGGGTGCCCTAGGATAGAATGGGGAAACAGCAGCCTAAGGGGAAAGAGGTATATACGCACAGGTTTTATGCGCAGATACACACACTAGATTTTTTTTGTTCACTACTGAGCACCTAGAACTGTGCCTGCTGCACAGTTGGTGTTCGAGATATTTATTGAATTAGTGAAAAATCACACCACTGCACGCCACATGCTATATACCACATCCTCAAAAACTTCAGTTCCCTCTCACGTGAATGCCCAATAGCCCCATAATTATGCATGCCCCTCAGCCAGTCACGCCTGAGATGCAGTCAGGATCTCGCCACTGACACAGATGTGATTTTGAGCCAGGCCTGATATTTCTCCCGTTAAGATCATCACTGCCGTCAATTATGAGTACTTACTGTATGCCTTCATCTCATTATCCGTCCCCTCACAAGAATGCATTAATATTAAAAGTATGATCACCTTTTTCAGGTGAGGAAACTGAGACTTAAAGTAACGATTAAGGGTCACAAGCTTGTAAGTAGTGGGACTGGGATCTGAACCAGGTCTGGGAGACTCTGAATCTAATTCTTGTTTCTCCGTTTGCTTTTTCAAATTGTGTTCTTTGGTGCCCTACCCAGAAACCCCCTCAGACACTGGAACTCAGGGCAAGCCTCAGGGATGGGACACTAGCCTGGCCGTGTTTTGTCTATTTCAGCCAGAGCTGCTCCGCTTTTGTCTGCTTTTGTTGTTTTGTTTGAATGCTTTCTGGAGAGATTTCATTTGAAGAAAGGATTCCAGAATCAAAAAAAAGATAAGCGCAGGCAGGTGTGGCACAGTGGATAGAGCACCAGCCTGCGAACCAAAAAAAAAAAGATCGTCGGATCCATTTCCGGTCAGGGCACGTGCCTGGGTTTCAGCACGGCCCCAAGTTGGCAGCGTGAGAGGCAACCAATTGATGTTTCTCTCCCGCATTGATGTTTCTCTCCCTCTCTTTCTCCTTCTCTTCCCTGTCTCTAAAAATAAATAAATAAAATCTCTTTTGAAAAACGTTGAAAATCACTGCACAGTCTGGCTCTGTGTGCTTTGTGCCTTCCCAGACACACTTCCCATCCTACCAGTCATTGCTCCACTCTCACGCACAGCCCCTACCAGGCCCACCCCAGGCAGTAGATGTGAGCTTCTAAAAACCACCTTGCTACACTTACTCCCTATTCCAAACCTTGCCTGTCATTGCCCGGGAGTCTGCCTGGGTTCCTCTTCAAGTCTCCCCTGCAGGTTTCTCTTTCCTGCTGGTTCTCCCAGGCCCCCTCTGGTAGGAGGAAGGAAAGGGGGCACTAGTGGGACTCAGGAACTCTGGATGCTTCTAGGTCAGAGGAGAACCAGAGGAGGCTAGGGACAGAGGAACAGTGGTGAAGAGCTGGGCGAGAGGGGTCCATCCACCTCCCCGTTAACAGGATTTAATACAGGCTGTGAAAGGTGGCATTAATGCTGTAGATTAGCCTAAACAGAGACGTGTGCCACTTGGCTGCTCTGAATTTATTAGGAGCCTTTCTCAGGGAGGCGCAGATGGGCAGTGGCCTCTACGTGCACATGGTAATGCCCCCTTCATCCAGCTCTGAGATAACAGCTGCCCTCGATTCCCACCTCTCAAGTAAGGTTGGGGTGGGACAGAGGTCAAGGCAGGAGTTGAGAAATAATCCTTGTTCTTTCCACAGGCAGAGGGGACTAGACCTTGGACCTTTTCCTAGGGTTAAAGAGACAGGGCTGAAAGGAACCTGGAAAGGAAGGAGGGAAGTCAGGACAGGGGTCAGAGTGCTCAGCTTACCTCTCCCCTTTCAGGTCTGAGGTCAGGAGTCAGAGTTCTTAGGGCTGGCTCAACAGTGCTCCGGTGGAAGGGAGATGCCCTTAGGAGGGACCTGCGGCAGCCTTCACTAGTAGCTCTTCCCAAATAGCTGGGAAGGCTTAGAACTGAGAGCTGGAAAAAGGGGTGCTCTGAAGTGTCCCCTTACTTCATACCCAAGAGGGTGAAGAAGGTAAAGGGTGTCAAGTGCATGGTGATAGAGAAGACTAGACTTCAGGTGGTGAGCACACAATACAGCGTAGAGGTGCACACCTGAAATTTACATGGTATTAACCAGTGTTACCCCCAACAAATGTAATAAAAAAATAAAATAAAATCTTTTTTTAAAAATGCAAATTGTGCCCCCTGACTTCTCCAGTGGCCATAGGAGCAACACATGGGGAAAGAGAGACGGTTGGATTTGCCTATAGCGAAAGCTAAATCCCGCCATTGCCATTCATTCTCCCAGTCTGCTTTTGCCGCAGACTCCTGATCTCCCGAACCCCCGTCCCCCAGCATTCCATACCTGTGTCTTGGTTTCGCCCTTCATTTCAGCAGAGGGAGGCAGGGTGAGGAGAGACAAGGGCCAGAGGAAAAGATGAAGCTGAGAAAGCAGAGTTCAGGCCGTGTGTTCCCAAAGACAGACAGACACACATGCAGACACACACGGGCCCCCACTCAGACAAAATGAGCACTTGGACTGGGAGCTAGAGGCATACAAACACATACTCTCCCACACATGCGCTCCCACATTCAAGCAGACAGACACACTGTCACACGGTCTCCTCTCTCTGTGACAGGGACAGCTGCCTTGGCTGTTTTGGAGCTAGCCATTACCCTCCCCCCACCCCTTCCTGGCCCCTCTGAACCTCAGCTCTCAGTCCCAGGAACTAAGGACTCTGTGGGGAGGAGGAGGCCAAAGGAGCCAGTGGAGTGGCTATACTAAGTGGCTTCTGGGGACAGTCTGCTTAACTGAGTGGGGAGGTGGCAGGAGAATGCTAGAGGAAGAGGATGAGGTGGGGTGGGGGCAAAAACTGCCCAGGCCCCTTTTAGGAAAGTGATCTAGAATAGGTTTGGAGGCAAAAGATCTTGATTCATGTCCTGGCCCCCCAACTTACTAGCTATGTGTTCTTGGCAAATTACTTTTCCTCTCTGAGCATGTTCTTCATCTCTAGAAGGGAGATCATAATCCTTTCCCTATCTACCATCAGTATTGTTAGAAGGTTAAAATAAAACACAACGTGTAAAAGTGGGTAGGGGTACAACTTTATCCAAGTATATATTTCTCTCATTCATTGAAGATACATTTGTTTGGCATCTTCTATAAGCGGGGCATTGAGTAAGTCACCAAGGATAGAGTGGTAAATGTGACTGCGTCCTCATCTCTGCTCTTGCCTGAGTGGCTCACCTCCCTAGACCCTGGATCTCCCAGTGAAGAATTGTTCTGGTGAATAAAGTCGTGAGTGTGATGCATTTTAAAGAGGGATGCAGCCCTGGCTGGTGTGGCTCAGTGCATGGAGCGCCGGCCTGCAAACCAAAGTGTTGCCAGTTTGATGCCCAGTCAGGGCACATGCCTGGGTTGCCCACCAGGTCCCCAGTAGGGGTGGTGTGAGAGGCAATCACACATCGACGTTTCTCTCCCTGTCTTTCTCCCTCCTTTCCCCTCTCTCTAAAAATAAATAAATAAGAATCTTTAAAAAAAAAAAGAAGAGAAATAAACCTAATTAAAAAAATAAGAGGGATGCAAATGTGCGTTGTGAACACTCTGTCCTGAACATAAAGGAGAGCCCAGGCAATCAGATAACAGCAAAATGGGTAGAGTAATGCAAGCTGGGAGCCATTTTGGAGACCAAGGAGTGGTAAAGGAAAGAATGAAGCTTCAGGCTCCTGACTGGGTTAGTAAGAGCAGATGAAGGGGATGAGGCTGAGATGGGCCCGACTGTGAAACTGAAAAGAACGCTAGAGCCAGGCAGGCAAGAGGAAGACAGAGGGTGGGGACACAGGTCTCTAGCAGACTTGTGCCCTGATGGGCTGGTCAGGCAGAGGCTGGGGGCGCCAAGTGGTTGTCTGAGCTGGAGACAGGCTGGCTGAGGATTAAGCTCCCCCAAACTGCTGGAGGTCAGGAAGCTGGGAAGTTGGGACTGAGGCCAGGGACTTCACCTCACTCAGTGGTCCGGGACAAGCAGTAAGTCTAGGAAACAAAGGTTTGGTTGATGCTGGTAGGAACTACCAGGCAGGGTCAAAAAGAGCCAATATAACCGTGGTGCTTCTAGAGGGGCTGCCTGTCCCACCTGTATCCTTTCTGACACGTCCTGCCTGCAGGGGGTGCGTGGCTGAGTACACCGTCCTGTTAGTGTCAGGGTGGCAATTCTAGCCCCAAAGAGAAGGGAGGGCCTACAGGTGTGCTCTGATTCAAAAGTACAGGTTAGAATTACAGGAAGCTGTCATAAACTGCAGCAAGAACAAAATATCCAAGATATATTAAGGTAGCAAGCAGAGACTATCACAGGCCAGAGAGGCCATAGTGGGAAGGCCATGGTTTCTCCGGGGGACACAAGTTCATGGCAAGAGGGCAACTGCCATGTGTACCCACTTTTGTGCTGAAGCCAAAGCAGTAAACCAGGGCCACAGCCAGAAAGCCCCAAAGAAGTTGCAATAATAATGCCTACGGCAGGAAGCACACATTGGAACTTAAATAGGAGAAGTACGTTCTCTTGCAGGTACAAGATAAAGAGGAAGACAAGAGGGGATGGAATTGTGATGCTGTGGCTCAGCAAGCAGCAAGTGGAGAACAGGAGTAAACCGGGGCCCTAAACCATAGTATAAACCTGAAACTGAAGTGAGACCCTGAAGTGCACACAGCCTCGCGTTCCTTACTGATGCCGAGCACCCAAACTGTCTGGTCTGCTGAACTGCAGTGACAAATGGGAACAAATGAAAACAGCTGTAGACAAGGCTCGCAACCCCAAGAGGAAACCCTAAGACTCAGGTGGAGGCAGCAATAATTTTAAAAACATATTTATTGCCCTGACTGGTGTGGCTCAGTGGATTGAGTGCTGGGCTGTGAACCAAAAGGTCATCGGTTCGATTCCCAGTCAGGGCACGTGCCTGGGTTGCAGGCCAGGTTCCCAGTTGGGGGTGTGTGAGAGGCAACTGTATCTCTCACACACTGATATTTCTCTTTCTCTGTTTCTCCCTCCCTTCCTCTCTCTCTAAAAAGTAAATAAATAAAATCTTAAAAAAAAAGAATGTTTAAAGAATATGTTTATTGATTTTAGAGAAAGTAAGGGAGAGAAACATCGATGTGAGAGAGAATCATTGATTGGTTGTCTCCCATACATACCCTGACTGGGGATCAAACCCACAACCTAGGTATGTGCCCTGATTGGGAATCAAATCCCCAATCTTTTGGTGTAGGGATGATGCTCCAACCAACTGAGCCACACTGGCCAGGGTGGAGGCAGCAATAATTTGATGCACTTAATTCATTAAGGGGTAAATCAGGGATCAGAGAAATGAACCTCCACACTCTTCCCTCCCTTCCTTTCTTCTTTCCTTTAGCAAGAGTTAAATTCTAAGACAGATCCCCAAGATTGGTAAGGCACAGATCCTAACTGCTAGGAGCCTGCAGTCTGGGGAGGGAATTAGAGCACAGGATGAAATGATGGGCTTCCTGGGCCTGGTTCTCAGGTTATGGGAGAAGGAGAAATGGAAGCCCACGTAAGGGTATATTTTGGAGGTCAGGGATTGTAGCACATAGTTGAGGTAGGAATTCTGGAGAAAGAGAAGGAGCAGAGGCTTCTGAATAATAGAGCAGGACTGGAAATGAGATGGTAGGTTCAGAGGGCAACAGGGAGCCTAGCTTGGCCAGGGTCTCAGTGTGGGCAATGCAAAATCATCAGAGAAAAATGGGTCAGGCAGTGGGGGTCTCCAATGAGGGGCAAAGGATGGTGGTTCAGGTTTGATACATTCTAGGCTAGAGCATCTCCAGCTTTTCCATAAAAACAAACAAACAAACAAACAAACAAACCCACTGAGACAAGTGAGAGAGACGATCACCCTGGGAAACTAGGGGCACAACCAAAAACAGCTGCCTCCAGT
Organism: Macrotus californicus; assembly: GCA_007922815.1. Lineage (NCBI taxonomy): Eukaryota > Metazoa > Chordata > Mammalia > Chiroptera > Phyllostomidae > Macrotus > Macrotus californicus. The sequence continues at coordinate 18,322 of VMDR010009584.1, forward strand.
ATGAAATTTCTTTGAGATCTCCAGCCTTATGTTAAAAATTGAAGTGAATTTTACATTATATTCTATATTTAAAGGTATTATGTTTATTTAAATATATAATTAAAGTTTTCTCTCCAAATCTCCAAGTGACGTCATCACACCAGGAAGAAAAGTGGGCCCTGGTGAGCCTGCAGTGTCATGCGCCTCCCTGTCCTGTACTGCCCTCCTCTGCCCCAGCCCCCTAAAGAGAAGCATTGCTCCAAGCAGTGGGAATCACTGGAGACTTACAGGCAGGAGAGTGACATAAAAGCAGCATCTTTGGGACCTGTATTTGCCATTGGTGGGCAGAATAGGTTAGGCAGGGGAGAGATAGGAAAGGGACTCTGAAATCAACTCTTGTCCCACCACCCATCCTTTCCCTTCTTTCCCCATCACTCTTATCATGTGGCCCTGTTGGTCACCATGGGCTAGACACTCTAAATTCCAAAGCTCAGGACCTAACGGATCTTTCAGGTCAGCTGCCATCTTCCTTCCCCGCACTGTAGGAAACATCATTTAGAGTGAATGGAGAAAAGATTTGGGTGGCTCCTTCCTTCTCTCGTGTCCACCTTAGCTCAGCTTGTCTGCCTCCCCTGCCCTCCCTTCCTGGTCAGGGTCTTGGGGTCCATATCCACATCCGTGAGCAGCAGGCAGACAGGCAGAAAACAGATCAGCGTATTTGGCCTGGCAGAGGGGTTAAGCTTTTGAGGAACTCCCTTGAACTCTACTCAGAGAGGGGCAGGGGTAATGGCTGACATCTGAAGCCTAAGGTAGGGTGTTCCATTCGCCACTGAGAATCTTTCTGTGGCTGGATCAGGGATGCTATCTGGCTGATCTAAGACTTGAGACACCACCCTTCCAAGCAAAGATTCTATAGCTTGGGCATAATAATGGCAATAATGCTTCTTGTTTCTGTGGTGCTTTTCCATTTGCAAAGGGCTTTCATATATATGATTTCATTTAATTCTTACAACTATGGTGAGTGGCAGAAATGACCACCCCCATTTCAGCTCTAAGAAGATGAATTTGTCTAAGCTGACACAGATTGAAGAGATTGAAGACCAGGGACTGAGCTCTTTTTCCACTTCTTGTCCCCTCCACTCCAGCAGCCATCATGGCTCTGACACGCACTGACCCTCCCAAGCCCTGAAGGATTCCATTTCCACTTCCTGCCTCTACCACCTCTCTGAAAATGAGCTCTGGAAGTTGGATGTCCACTGCGTGCCAAGGAACACTTTCCTATTCATTCCATACTTGTATCATTCCAATTCTAAGAGGCCCCCTCATCTCCAGTTTCAGGATTTGGGGAGCAAATAAATCTTCTGTTTATCTATGCCTTTTATTGTTTTGTGAATTTGCACCCTATCTCACTTTCCAGAGGCCTACACTTTGAAGTTTGCTCTCTCAGCAGCCACTGGTTTCCCTTCCTGTCAACTATTCTCTGACCCTTTTCTAGGCCCATGACATTCTCCCTTAGAGGCAGTGACTCGGGCATACACTCAGCTACATAGTTTTATGCAAGGAGGGAAGAAGGTTTTGCCTTTTTTCCCAATCATCTTCATTATAATGCTGTTGCTTTTTGGCCTTTTTTGATAAAAGCAGAACTTTGGGCTAAGGTGCTCAGGGAACCATCTGCAATGCCTTCCCGATTCCTTTTCTGACTCAGAGCCTTTCATTTCACCCATAATTGTGATTTTCAAAGGTAATGGGAGCACAAGCCCCTGAAAAGGGTATCAGAATGTGGTGGGATATTGGGATTTGACCCCACATTTTTCAAAAAGGGGCAAGGAACAGAAAAGGTTGAGAAACAATGTCCCAGCTGGTAATAAGCAAACTTTAAAATTGAGGAATGGAGGTGGGAGTGAGGGGAATATATATTATATGTCACTCATGGGTGGAGGTTGAGAAAGGTTGAGACCCACTTGTTTAGATTATTTACTCATTGCTAAGCACATCACCTTGCACCTGTCCCCGTGAAAACTCAGTCCCCAGGCCGACTGTTTTGTTCACTAACATAGACTGGGGGAGTTTTCTCCACTCTGTTCCCTTCAGCCCGATTGGGGTCTGGCTTGTTAAAGAGTTGGGGTCAGGTTAGGTGGTTACAATAGGGATCCAGAGGAATCAGCACCCTCCCCCAGCTACAAGGAAAGCAATTGGGTAGAGACCTCCTTCTCAGCCAGAGTTGGGGGCCCACAAGGTTTCATGTTGGATCCAAGTGTCTGGATCCCATGTCTCCTTCCTATCTCTTCTCAGCCACCAGAGTGGTTTTCAGATTGGTGGGGCCAAGGGAGCAAAAAGGGAAACAAGGCCACAGGGTTTGCTTTGCTAAAGGGCTGCAGCTTTTCTCTTCAGGCCTGAGCTCCTGCTCTCTGCAGAGAAGGCACCTTTAGCCCGCTGACACCCAGGCAAGAAGTCTGGGGGTGTCTGATCAGCTGTATTGGAATTAGGGGTTGCCTCTGAGTTTGTGAGGGGACTGAGGTTGACAGGGGCTTGTGCTGGGCTCCTCCTTACCCTCCCAATCGCCCTTTGTGGTTTATTCCTTCTTTTTCTGGTCTTGGTTTCCACTAGCAGTCCCATCACTGGCTTTGTCTCTTTACATTTGGATTCTGGAAGTCCAGGTGATGCTTGGATCTGGTTAGGGTTAGAGAGGGAATCTCTGCGACTACCACTCCACCCCAAGGCCAGGCTGCAGTCTTTACTGTCACTCCCTGCTCCTGAGCCTCACAGCCCTTAGGAGCAGAAACAAGTTTGCAAAGTGGGATTTGAGGCAACCCACTGCAGCGAACCCCACTGTACACGCAGCAGCTGGGCAGGCGCTGACGCGTAAATGGACATGCCACTCGGCCAGGGACATTCTGTTCACCGCTGCCTGACACAGCGCCTGCTCCAGAGAGACCCACCTCTCCGCCTGGACATTCTGTCCGCTCCCAGCTCCATGCGCTGCGGACATTCCGTCCGATTTCGTGGCGGTCCCAGGCCGGGACCCATGAGAGCCCTGACACCCCAAGCCCGACAAGCCAGATCCGCTGCCTGGTAACTCGGGTTGCCCAGCCACTTCCCTGCCGCCCGGACAGCGGCCATCTGACCCGGTCGCGGCTAGCCTCTCACTACAAGGCTCCTGTCGCAACTGCGAAGCAGCTGAGAAGAGAAGCGGGTGCGACTAGACGCACGCCTGCTCCCAGTCCCTTGAGTCTGAGCCCCAGCCGAGGGGAGTCGGGCGCCGACAACTGCCCCTATACTGGGCAGCCGCCACCAGCTCCCCCCACTGGCCAGGGCCTCGGCAACCCCTTTAGCTCCCTGGCTGCCTGCCCCGAGCCCTCGGATTCCAGGGTGCTTTCTGGTAATGGTTTCCCGGCTCTTTACTCCCTGCTTCGCGGAGCCCCTGTCCTGGCTTCATGTCCCCGGCTTCCCTCCGGGTCCTCTGAGTCTCCTTTTTTTCTGTAGCCCTAGTTCTGACGCTGAATTTCTCTTTCCCTAAGTCCTGGCCCTGGGTCTGCAGTCCGCTGTCCCAGTCTCGACCCGTCCCCCAGGTACCGTTCCCTAGTTTAGCGGACCCAAGTCCCGTTTTAGGGATCCTGAAGACCAGCCATGGCCCCTTGGCCCCTTGAGCTCCTGTCCCCCGTAGGGTCAAGCACTCACAGTGAGTCCAGCAGCAAGCAGACTCCCGGCAGTGGCGGCTGCGGCGGCGGCCGCAGTCTGGAGGGCAGGCAGGGGCCAGCGGCCGGGCACCCGGCCGAAGTGGGGGCCGCCCCCCTGCGCCCGGGCCGCCGCTCCGCTAGGACGCTCCCGGACTAGCTGAGGGAGAGAGTGAGCCTCGCCGCGAACTGCCACCCGTCGCCTGCGCCCATTCACTATATGGCAAGCCCAGGGCGCCCCCAGCCCGCAGTGGCGAGCCTCGCTCGCAGGGCCCCGCCCCCTTCCAGCTGCGCTTCCCGGGCTCCACCCTTTCCAGCTGTGAATCTTCAGGTACCGCCTTCGGGGGAGGGGTCAGGCTAGCGCACTGCCAAGAACCCCACCCCCTGGCCAATCGGAGGGTCTTCTCAGCAACCGGGACACACCCCTCCCCACGTGGCTGAAACCGCGCTCCAGCAAGAATGCTTTGGCAGAGCCAAACAGGAGAACGTAGGGTGGATTGTGTAGCCCCACCGAGCCCGGGCCTTCCAGCGGCCGCCACCCCGAGAGAAGTGGAGCGGTGCCGGGGTGCCAGGTGGGAGGGCGCACGGGCCGGGAGAGGCCGCCAGTTTTCAGAGCTCAGACTTCGTTGCCGCTCAAGTTTCGGCGATTTTCTCCACTTGTCGCTGTCTGTCTCTCTGCCCTTTTGTGTCTGCTCCAATCCTCCCACGTCTCGCCTTTCTTCCCTCTTTTTTTTCTCCACCTCTTTGCTCCCGTTATTCGTCCCTCTCGTCCCTCCTCTGCCACTTTGAAAGACTAATGTCTCTTTCTTTCAGCTCCTCTTTTCCTCACATCTTTCTCTCCTTTCTCTTCTTGGCTATCTCCCGTCCTCTTCCCCCTTTTTCTCTCCTCTAAGAAAAGCGGCTTCGTGGAGAAAGCAGAGTTTGGAATGAAAAACCAAAGCATCATTCTAACCCTGCCACCAACCACACGATCACTGGGTGACCTTGGAGAAGTAACTATCACCCTTTGCCCCAGTGGCCTTCGCCCATCCCCAAAAGTTAAAGGAGGCTCTCACTGAATCTCAGGGTTTGGACTGGGAACTCTTCAGAGGCCTAGGCAGTTCATCTGTCAGTCTGCACTTCTGGCTTGCCCAGGCTATGCTTTTCCAGCCTTAACAGGGCTAGCTTCTCCTTGGTGATAACCAGCTTCAGTTCTGTGAGCAAGGTGTGGCCTTGGTGGTTGCTAGTTAGGGAGCTGCAAGGAATAGGACAGATGTCCCAAGGAACATGTGGAGTCAGGTTGAGTTGTTTGGGTGCCCCTGGGGGTCCTAAGCCCTGTCACACAATATGCTCCTAAGATAAATCTGACCAGTCATGTCTCTGCCTAAAACCCTTCAATGGCTCCTGAGCCCTCAGGATAAAGGCCAAGCTCCCTTGCCTGGCATACAAGACTTTCAGGATCTGACTCTGCCTTAATCTCCAATCTCCTAGTAGATTCCTGCATACCTCTGGCCTTTCTTCTGACAGTAACACATTTCCAGCTAGTCTTCATCTTGTCAATTCCTAATCATCCTCTTAAGCTCCACTCAGGCCTCATTTTCTCTGGGAAGCTGTTCCTGAACTCCCAAGTTAGCCAGATGGCTAGCCTCTTGCTCCCACAACTCTCCTGTACATACACCCTCTATACTGAAGTGACCAGCTTATATGTTGTCCCCTATGATAAGATTTAGGAGGGCAAGTACCATGTCTCCCCCCCATGTTTCTAATAATGCAGGAACTCTATACTGAAATCTAAGAGGGCGATGTTCTACCTGGTAAGTAAGTTAAGATGAAGGTTAGAAGGGGCTAGGACACTGTCATCTCTCTCCTCCTCATCTCTAACACACAATCCTATTCATGCTTTTAGGCTGGTTAGTTTTTGGAAGTATGTGGGAGTGGAGATGGGGGAATAGGGATTTTTGGCCCACTTGGAGGATTTTCCAATTTTTGGCTGTTTAGGACCTCTTAATCTGATATAGACTCAAGAGACCAAATCTCAATTTTCAGATGAAAGTGGATAATGGCTCAGAGGTATTGTGGAAAAAAGTGCTGTGGTGGTTGTATCTTCTTCTGCTCTGTTTGAGTGAAAGAGGCAAGATCCTCAGTTAGACCCAGAGACCAGGAGCCCAATGTACAGGTGTAGGGAGATGCTAAGGAGTTTTGCAGGTCTGATATCAGGTCTGATGAGTTCTTCTAATTAGAGAATCCTAGCACATGGATGGTCTTTGGATGTCTGGTTTTGAGACTACATTTCTATGGGGTTAGGTATAGCACTTCCCTGGATTTGGATCATCCACAAATGGGAGGAAATGGGGAGAGAGTTTGTATTTTTTTTTCACTGCTTCCCAGCAGTCTTCAGGTCTGCAGGGAATCCTGGGCTCTATTCCAGAAAACAGGCAGGAAATTCCTCCAGTCAATCTGCAAGGAAAAAACCCAACCCCCTGTCCATTTCCTATACACTCTCACTTCTAGGTAATTGTAAATATCCTAGCAACCTCTATCATCTCTTGCAGGAGGAGAGGCACCTGGAAAGTGAAGACTGAGGTGGGCATCTAGCCTTTAGGCTTCTTATTATTTCTAAGGCAAACAGGAAAGGCTTCAGTTTCCTGTCACTAGTGACGTGGACTAACCCATGTGATTAGCTTTATTCCTGGTAGGTAAAGAGTGTCCAAGGCTTAGTATGAGAGGCAGAGCTGGGAATCACAGCCTGATAGACTAGGGCATAAGAGATAATGAAAGGCAGTGAAAATGAAAACTGAACTGAGGGTGAGGACACTTGGGTTAGTCTCTCTGCTCTGCCAGTAAGTAGTTGTGCAAACGTGGGGTCCATCTTTCCACTCTAGGACTTAGTTTCCTGCTCTGTAAAATAAAGAGACCTGAATTAGATATCCAAGGTTTTTGCCAGCTCTCAGTTTTTCTATTTCTGAATGTTAGGAATGGGGCACAAGACAGAGAAACAGAGGTGGAATGGAACAGATACATCTATAAAAAGACAGGACAGTAGCGAGAGTGGGTAAGGGGAGGATGGAATAAATTGTGGGACTGGGCCTAGGATGGAAGGAACCCAGAAGCTGCCTCGTGTTGAAATGTTTCCTTAAAGGGCACGATTTTGGTCTAGGTGACTTTGATAGAGAATGGCCTGAGCGAAGCAGGAATAAATGGGTAGAGTCGCCCGCTCAGGGTCTCAAAATGTACCCCGCCCCCTTTCCAGCAAATCGTAGCTTTCCTCCCCATAATGCCCAGCAGATATTGCCAAGTTGCATTGCAACCGAACTCTAGCTAACTCCACCTCTCCAACCGCCCAGCACAATCTCTCCTTTTTTATTGGCTTTTATGATTGTCACTCAGAGAGTCCTTGTATCCATTGGTTGTCTCCTACCTACACTTTTCTTTCGCTTGTAATCTCACCTCTTTAGGCACAACCCACCTCTCGAAGCCAATTTTCTTTCTTCGATTGGATAGCTGGAATGCCACTTTTCACGGTGCGAAATTATGATTGGCTGTGCGCTGCAGGGCTCGCGCAGTTACCAGGCAGCGAGATAGACTGAGGCTAGTTACCACGTCAGTGAGCTGACAGGGAAGGTAGCCTGCTCCACCACCCGTTCCGGCCGACTCTTCCCGGCCGCTGTGAGGTTCCTGACTACAGCCTCAACTTTCAGGAAGAGGGTTACTTCCTTTCTCCCATCTGCCATCACAGCCGGGAGAGCCTCTTGGAGACGCCTTCGGGGCCCGGGCTGGACATGAGCAGCGGCTGCCGGTCCTGGGACTAGGCCCCGCCATTTTGGATCCGCTGACAGGTCAGCGAAGTCTCTTCTTAGAGTTCCAGGGTCGTGAAAGGCTCCCTGACATCGTGAAAGGGAGTAAGGGGAGGAGGACCTTTAAATTGGACGAGCTGGGGTGGGTTAAGCGCGCAGCGGCAGGATTAAGACGAGGGAGAGATTGTCCTGGAAAGGCAACTGGGAGGAATGTAGGGGGCAAAGGTCGGGCCCCTGCCGCAGGTGGGGCGACTTAAGCTCTGATTTCTGATCCCTTGCAGATGCCCGAATCCTTTTTCCTGTGTTCCCAGACTTAACCTAACCTTTAGTTCCTCCCTTCCTGAGCTTTTTGCACTCTAAGGAGCTTTGTGCAATATCTGCTTTTCAGGGTTGATTTTTAGACCTTAGATATGAAAGTCTTCAGATTGTGTACAGCGTCCACTTCTGTGTACTGCCACATTGACACAGCCACACTGCTTCATTAATATTGGGTGATGAACTCGTGCAACCTAGACTCCGGTAGTGAGGAGAGGTGTGCAAGGATTGAGGCCAGCAGTGTGGGCACCTGGGCTCTGAGAGGCTTTCTTCCTATAGGGCAGCTCAAATGCCAGTCTGGATATGCGTATGAGCTCTGCATTCATCTGCTGAGCTTGTTTCTTCTTTTACACAATCTGTTTTACAGATACTGTCTCCTGGTGTATATTTTTGGTTGGCATTTTCTCCCCAGGTCTTCTCTTCACTTGGCCTAAAGAGATGAGGTTCAATCATAAGGAAGTCACTCTTTGATGACATATTTGGTGGAAAGCAGAGAGGGATTTGAAGAGTGGTGAAGCTGAGTACTGTTGGCCTGTTATTTTTAGTGGGTAAAAAGAGTCATAAGAGATGTTCAGGCAGTTTAAAAGTGTAGCGCCAGGACAGCAGAGTGAATGATGGAACATAACCCCCAAAAGTATAGTTTATGGCACTGTGATGACATTTGATAAATTGCTGTGTTGTAAACCTTAAAGTACCCCAAGGGTAAAGAGTGACTTGAGAATGAGGAATAGTGTAGATAGTGTTTTTAAACGCACAACATAAAAATTTGTATGTCTTTTTAAAAAATTCTTTTATTTATTGGTTTTAGAGAGAAAGCGAGAAACATCAGTTTGTTGTTCCACTTAGTTATGCATTCACTGGTTGATACTTGTATGTGCCCTGACTGGGGATTGAACCTGCAACCTTCCCATATTGGGGACAATGCTTTAACCAACTGAGCTATCCAGCCAGGGAAAAAATTTGTGTGCCTTTAATTCAGGTGCACAGGGCACCCCTCCTGGCCCTGTGGAGGATACAAATGAAAAGCTCTGTTTTGGTATTGCTCTGTTCAGCGTAGTCACTTCTTAAAAGCAGTATATACTGCATATACTTAAACTGCATATACTGGTATGTGCAGTGGCCTAGTTAGAACATGTAGTAGGGATAAAGCCATATCAATCTAAATGCCTTTCAGCATATAGTGGACACTCAGTAAATGTTATCTGTCCCTAGTATTAGTTCTAGTATCTGATCCTGACCTGTGGCATGGTTCTGCTCCTGTCAGTCAGGACTTTTGCCTGGTGAGGTAGTAGTAACAAGGAGAGTCAAAACCTCATTGTGTTAGAAGGGAAAACTATCCAGAATCTAGAGTGACTAAACTGTTTATTTCTACCTAATGCCTTCTCCCCTCCTGAAATTGTGTGTGTGTGTGTGTGTGTGTGTGTGTGTGTGTGTGTGTGTTGGGATAACATTTATTGATTTAAAATAAGTGGGATGGAAATGGTATAGGCAACTGTTTGCATTTTAAGTTGATCTAAGTTGCAGAATTTTCAAAAAAGTAGTTGAAAGTGACTAATGAAATGACATAGCCCAGGAAGTATCTAGGTGTGATGGGGCAACCCTGCTCATCTGGGTTGATATAGCCTGTTAAGCCCTGTTGAATTGATATACTTTGAATAACAGGCAATATAGTCTTTGGGTAGATAGTGTGACCAATCCAGCATCTTTTCAGTTTGGCCTGGACATGACTCAAGGCATTACTTAAAAAAAGTCATTTTCTAGATAGGAATAGTTCTTCACCCCCAACCCCCACCCCAAATCAGAAAATTTGTACTTTTTCAAGACTTGTGTTCGAGGTTTTTTTAAAGGTGGCCGGTAGACTGTATGTTCTAATCTTAAAGTGATGCTCATTGGCACAGTGAGGACTCAGGCGGCAGACACTTCTCTTCGTGCGTAGCTGGGCACCAGTCCTAGTTCAACTTGTAGTTCTCAGAGTTCCACTACTATTTCACTCTCTGGTGTTCCAGAAGGCGGAATGACTGCCACTTTTAGGTAATAACTTCATTGATAAGGTACTTAGACTAGCTACTCTGGGCAGCTAGAGTGGAAAAAGACACAGCTCCTGCTTCTGAGGAGACCTGCAGTATTTATACAGTATTCAGTGGAAGGATTATTCTAGCCTTTGTATGCCACTTCTGTTGCTTGATCACACTCTGTTCCTGTAGTTTGGTGTGACGGATTAGAATGATACTGTTATTGGGGCATTGACAGAGATGAGTTGAAGGAGAGGGAAGGTTTATTTTACCCTCAGGCTGGGAGAGCTATGTAAATGTAATTGGCAGCTGTTTACCTATTATTGTTCCTCTTTTCTGTCAGTATGTCCAACAGTAATTGTTTAATTAAATGAAAATATAATAGAGCAGTGTGAGGATTTGGAATCCCAACTGTAGTGGAAGAGATCATGGAAGTAATGATTTGTTGCCACTGTATAAACCAGTATTACAAACTCAAATGCCTGAGTATCAAGCAGGTAGATGACTGAAGCGAGCCAGGTGGGAGTGTATTAGGTTGTAATGGGGACTGTAGTGGTGGAATGTGGACACAGTATGCCCAGTTTGCCTGTTTTTGAGAAGAACTTGGAAATTCAGATCATTGGGTTTGAAACTGTTGGCAACTAGTTACTTTTTAAAAAAACCTCTGCAGGTGGAACAAAATATGTCTGTGGACTGGATTCTGCCCTATGTCGGCGGATGATGACCTCTGATGTACGAGATGGACAGGACTTACGAGACTGCAGCTCTTTTTATATACTCAGACTGACTTGTTATCTTTGTCCCACTCTGCCACTGTCACCCTTATAACTTGGGTGCCCCGAGTGCTTAACAGAGGAGTGAGAGAAGCCTTGTTTCATTTTTCATCTTCTATCTGGCAGAAGGGACATCTTTGAACAGCTTTGGCCATGTCTTACTGGCTCACCGTGCAATATAGTTCTTGGGATAAACTTGGAATCTCCAGAAGGGGAAGGTGCCATGGCAGAGCCGAGGTACATTGGTCACCTGATTATCAGGTTTGGGAGGATTTTCCAGTTGTGTTCTGTCAGGGCACCAGCTTTTTTCCTGGTTTGACTTTCTCTTTCCTCCACCCTTTGTGTAAATTTCTTGAGCCCAGTAAGTTTACTAGTACAGTAATTCTTGGTTACTTTCAATAAAGCACAACTATGGTGAGTTCCTCAGACAGCTCTGGAAACCTTGTAAACCCTGCATCTTTGGTGCTCCTCTGGAGCGTCTGAGAAATTGAGTGAAGATAAACCTTGGAAGGGCTAGCTGAGGGTTGTTCAGCTCCTTGGTACGTTCTCCCCTCTCAGAAAACCCATCAGTGTTTTCTTGGTTTGCAGAGCTCTGTACTAGACACAAAATCACATGAAAAAGAAAAAAAACCCTGAGTCTGTGCTTTTGGAGAATCTAATGTCTAATTTCTAACTTGTTAAGGACAGCTTTTAAAAGCAGTTAAGGAAAAAAAATAGCTTAAATAATGGTGTACTAATGACAGCTAGAACCAAAGAAAATAATACAGAAACACGTATGAAGAATTGACAATTACATGAAGAATTTACAATTACATAAAGAATTATGTATAGGGTTGGCACAAATAATGCCCTTGTTTTTATTACAAAATATTTTATTACACCTTGGCTGGTGTAGCTCGGTGGATTGAGCACGGGCCTGTGAACCAAAGGGTCATCAGTTCAATTCCTAGTCAGGGCGCATGCCTGGGTTGTTGGCCAGGTCCCTAGTGGGGGGGGGCACATGAGAGGCAACCACACACTGATGTTTCTCTCCCTCTCTTTCTTTCTCCCTTCTGCTGTCTAAATTTAAATAAATAAAATCTTAAAAAAAAAAAGAAAAAACAAAATCTTTTATTACAAAATCATAGGCATATATCATATTTTGCTGTGTATAATGTGCTCCCGTGTATAATGAGTACCCACATTTTTGGCCCAAACTTTCAAGAAAAAAATCTTTTGTTTTAATTTTTTAATTCTTATTTATTTATTTATATTTAGAAACAAAACAATTATTGAATTCTAGGGTATTATTTTGCATACAGATATCTTTATTGCTTTCTAGAGTTACACTTTTAATGCATAAGCATAAATAAAAGAATTAAAAACATAGATATGGAATTAGTACCACCCATGTATAATGTGCTCCCTTATTTTTCCCTCAAAAACTTGGGCAAAAAGTGTGCATTATACATGGCAAAAATACGATAAATCTGTAACATAATTATCACACTTAAGCACACCATATGACATTTTAGATGAAATGTTCAAATTAAAACTATAAATTATTACAACCATGTTATTACCCTACCAACCACACTCAAGCAGGTGTTACTTCTGCCAGACACTGTATTTCACTTAAGAAATGTGAATGTGCAAATAGCACTTGAGGAGACTTCAGGAAGATAATGTAAGAATGGAAGCATTATGAATTGGCTGGTGGGTAAATGTGGATTCTTTTTGTCTGTAGGGTGGCCTCTATGGAAGGTTTGTAACTTTTGGTACAGAAACAAATAATGGGTTGCAGAAAGAAGGTTTGTTTGCCTGGCTTAGAGTCCTTGTCTTCTATGAAGTCACTGTTTTCACAAGAGGTGGCTGTAGCTGCACCACTATTAAAGAGTCAGTCTTGGTGTTTGTTCATTTATCTATTTGTTCATTTAGTATTTATCATTTTCCTTACTATATATCAGACATCGGGAATAAAAAGGTGAATAGTCATGCTTTCTTTCTGAGATGCTCATAGGCTTATGGGAAAGACAGACAAAATAATTATAAATGAGGATAAGATGTGTTTAAATAGAGCTATGTACAATGTTATGAGGTGACAATAAAGGAGTACTAATATTCTCGGAGGGAGGGGGTTAGCTAGGAAAGACTAAACAGAACTGGCATTATCATAGTAACAGCTGACATGTTTTGTGTATTATTATCCCTGGTGCCATGCCAGGTGCTTTATATACAGTCTTATTTAGACCCGACAACAACTGGATGAGGAGGTACTATCTCCATTTTGTAGTGGAGAACTGTGAACGGGGGCTCAAGAAGTTAAACTTGGCTAAGATCATATAGGTAGTAACAGTCAGGATTGGAGCTCAGGTCTGTATCATTCTGAAGCTTGTTTTTGTAACCACTGTGATATTCTGTTTCTTTCATTGAGTTTTGGAAGCATGAGTAAGGCTTTACCAAGTGGAAAAGAGTGAGGGGAAAGATTAAAAATGGAAAGGGAATAGCATGTGCAAATGCAGAGAGACAGTAAAGACCATAACTTCAAAAAGAAAGAACTTTTCGCCTGGCTGGTGTGGCTCAGTGGATTGAGCGCAGGGCTGGGAACCAAAGGGTTGCCAGTTCAATTCCCAGTCAGGGCACATGCCTGGGTTGCTGGCCAGGTCCCTAATGGGGGGCACACGAGAGGCAACCACACATTGATGTTTCTTTCCCTCTCTTTCTGTCTCCCTTCCCCTCTCTCTAAAAATGAATTTTAAAAATCTTTAAAAAATAAATAAAAATACTATTTAAAAAAATAAAATAAAAAGAAGGAACTTTTGGTAGTCTATTTTATATATACAAAGAATACGAGGTCTGTTCAGAAATTATCCAGTCATATAATATGAAAAATAGAGACATTTATTGAAGAAGATACCAGATACAAGAAATATTGTAGGACAATGGTACCTCAGTCCCCTTCAAAGTAGGCACCTTAGGACCTCACACAATTCTCCCTATTGCCATGAGCTGCCCTGTCATATTTTCTTTAATCTCATTGATGGTCTGAAATCTCTTCCCTTTCAAAGATAATTCTAGTTTTGGGAAAAGCCAGAAGTCTCAGGGTGACAAATCTGGGCTGTAGGGAGGCTGAGTCACCTGGGTGATTTGATGTTTTGCCAAAAAACTCTGCATGAGTCGTGATGCATTAGAGGGCACATTGTCATGATGAAGCTGCCAATCACCAGTTCCCCATAGCTGTGGCCTTCTGAATGAATCATCTGAATAGTTTCCACTGGAGAATGTTCAAGCTTAGTGCAAAATCTGATGCAGATTTGTTACTCTACTCAGTCATTTTGAATGTGACAGCCACATAGTACACAGGCTCACTCAATGGTATCTATGGCCCCCACTGACTAGTACAGTGAAGTTGTCATTGTTCACGCATGCTCATTGCAGTCCACTCTCCTTGACTGCAGGTTATATGCACAAACCATTCTTGTTATATTAACAATGGCTGGACTTTTTCTGGACACACCTTGTATATTTAGCATACATGGGGCATCCGTATCCTCCACCCAGCTTAAAAAACATCACCCAAACTGAGGCTACCTGTATGCCCTTTCCTGACAGTCACACCTCTCCCACAGCCACTATTCTAAATTATTTGTGAGTTTCGCTGGAGTATAGTCTTGGCAGTGTAATTGCTGAAATATAGGATATGAAGTTCTTCAACTTTGCAAGGTAATTCCAAATTATCGATGAGTTATATCAAAATTTACACACCAGCCACTTTGTCTGCATTTTTACCAGTACTTAGTACTGTTAAATTAAAATTTTTGTGCTATTTTGGGGGTGTAAAATGGTATCATTATAATCTTATTTTGTAATTTTCTTGATTATTAATGAAGTTCATAATCTTTTTATTTATTTATTTGCTGTTTGTATTTCCTTATTCTGTAAAATGCCTATTCATGTCTCTTGCCAGTTTTGGGAAGGGTGTATATATATATATTTTTATTTTTTCTATAATTTTTTTTAAAAAGATTTTATTTATTTATTTTTAGAGGGAGGGGAAGAGAGGGAGAAAGAGAGGGAGAGAAACATCAATATGTGGTTGCCTCTCATGCACCTACAACTGGGGATCTGGCCCTCAATCCAGGCATGTGCCCTGATTGGGAATCAAACTGGTGACCCTTTGGTTCGCAGGCTGGCACTCAGTCCACTGAGCCACATGAGC